>JAVHNN010000204.1:0-11043 GCA_031439585.1 Pterocarpus macrocarpus
ATGAATGTAGAAATTTAAAATAAAAATAAGAATTTAATAAATACAAAAAATAGTAACCGGGATGGGTGCAAAGGGTTGACTAAATGCAATGAAATAAATGCTAGGGCTAATTAATTTCACCTATTGTAGGCGCTTCCCTATGAGTTTCTGTTAATCCATTTCTATCCTAATTGACTCATGGTGGTTCCCTTAATTTATTCCTAGCTTCTCTCGAGGTCAAGCAATACTCTTTATCCTAAACTGATTGCCTAATCTCTTAGCACAAACTAATCTAAGAAAAGGTTGAAGTTCTATGGGTTCCTATGTTGACCGCATGAGCAGCATTTGTCTATCTCTAATTTTTAAGCTCGACTCACGATGTTTATGTTAAGAAGCTTTGTTTACAAACCCTATCTCTAGTTATTGCAAGCCAACGAATCAATTGAATGGTGGCCAATCATTCAAAAGCATTAAGCACAAACAAAACCACTAAGCAATTGAAATAGAAACAAGATTAATATTAATCCATAAAGAAATTTGTCATACAAAAGGGTCCATTAACACCCTAGCAAAAGAAATTTAGTTCATGTCTAAAGAAAAGAAAATAATTACAGAGTATAAAGATGAGGAAATAGAAAACAAAAAGCCATGGAGAATTATGGCTAGAAACAAGGAATTCAGAAAATTTTGGATCTCTCCATGTTGATGATTAAGCTCCGGAATCCTTGAATCTTCACCTTCAATCTCTCTAAGAAAAGTTTTCTGTCTTGGAAAGTGTTGTAAAGTGTCTGGGAGTCTCTTTTGTGATTTGTGTCACCTCCTTTTTATAGTGCATAGGTCCCCCTTTTTAACTTTCAGCTCGAATTAGTAATATGCTGCAAATGGGCTTGCGCTATAGTGCAAAGGGTTGTGCTATAGTGCAAGCCTCAATTCTTGGCTCATTTGCTAAATACAGTGGCACGTTATAGTGCGTTGAGTTGCACTATAGCACAACAAAAATTGTTGTGAGTCTGCGAACAGGAGCGCTTCTCGCGCCCTTAGTTACCCTATAGCGCAACTTAAAACCTTGGAAATTTTACCAAAACGGGAGCGTGCTATAGCGCACTTGGTTGTGCTATGGCGTAACATGAACATGGCCATTTTCTTCCTTTTGCAATAGTGTGCTATAGCGTAAGGTGCTAAGTCTAAATTCATGGCTTGGCCTCTTCCAACTTCTTTTAGGCCCACTTGCACCTACAATAAATCAAATAAACCCAAAACAAGTATCCAAACAAATAACAAAATAATAAAAGACTAAAAATACCAATTAACCTAAACTATATACTAGAATGCAACAAAACAAAAGCTAAACTAAACAACCATAACTCAAATTCAACAAAAACTAACTAAAAATATGACTCACCAAATGGAGTTATCAAAGCGTACTTTTGTTATTCCTATTTTTAGCTCACTTTTCAACCTTACGGCTGCATGCGAGGAATCCCTCGTATATAGCCTATTAGACTATCATGCCACCCACATGGCTTAACTAGCTTCTGCACTACCTCAACTTTGCACCTCTATCACCTCACAGAGTGATTCCTCACAGAGGAGTGCATCTTCTTCTTCTTGACCCAAGTGGTTGGTACTCACCTAATGTAACTGGGTCTACTGGGCATTATGGAGAGTGTGTTTCTTTCTTCTAATTTTGCTTAGAGGGGTGTTCTAGACTCTTTTGTGATAGTAGTTTGTAAAGTGTGGCCCTTTCTTGGTATCTTTTTGTATGGCCTTAGGCCACAGGCAGTAATTTTGTTTTCTTTTGCTTTCATGTATCCTAGATAACTATTTATTGTAAATTTCTTTCCATACTTTTACTTTTTTTATAGTTTGACATACCACGTTCTACCTTAAAAATTTAACAGTGCACGATTATTACATTGATAAGTAAACAAATAACTCAAATTTGAACTGAACTGCGAAATGATTGATTTTCATAAATAGAAACAAAGGTAAATTAGTACAAGTAGCAAACTGTTGAATAAAACATTATGACTTAAGCATACTATTATATTTGGAAAGTTGTTATATTTTGTGTATTAGAGTTGTTTGTCCTAACAAAGGGCTAAAGATTGGGTACTATGCTTTGTGCATACTCTGAAACTCCTAGTTATTTTCGTGCATTGAATCTTATCTGTCTAGATAGGATATATGTGTAACACCCTAATAATGCCAAATTATGCTTAAGTTATTTTATGGCATTACTAGTTATTACTCTAACTAATAGAAGTTCTTATAGTTGAAATTAACATAATATCTGAAAATAGCTTATAAATTTTTTTAAAACCTTTATGCTTGGCTGAGCCTTTAAGTGCTTACTTACTTGCATACATATGGACATTATTCCTCATATCACGGAGTTACTAGAAGGACATATGACAAAATTGAAATAATATAACACAATACCTTAAACCAATAATGTAATCATAGATAATCAAGAGTTATCATTACACTTAATAATTATCACATATGTAATAGGTCAAATTAAGTAGCATGACTTCCGATATGGTCTTAGCTACACATAAACTATCCAGCTAAGGCTCTTAAGAAAGTGAAAAACACTATGCTACTCTCTCAATCCTCCTTAGCTAAGTGAAGAAACATGATAGCTCCTCGTCTTTTCTAGCTAGGTACCATTGGACGGGTTGCCAAGGATGCCATCGACTCGATGCGAAGATGATATGGAAATCTAGGAATGAGAAATACAATATTTCTCAGTAGGATCTCGACTAGACCATTAATTTGTCATTGTCGTCATCTCGGCCAACTTGAGTTTAATTATGAAAATAGTGAGCATGCATAGATTCCATGTTTAAGGGTTTGAAAACATAGGTTCCGAGCCGGGTTTCTCTTAATCTTCCTCATATGAACATAATATAAAGAAACTCAAAGCTACAATATAAGAGCATATGCATGTGAGAGCATAGTGTAAACATTCATGACCATACAAATAAGAGAATGAAGATGCATGCGCATTCATGTAACTTCTTAGTTTAGACCAGAGTCTTTCTTTAACTTCACTTTCATATTTAGCACATGCTTAGCATTCTTTACTTTCCTTTGAAATAGACTGCTTTTGTACATGAGCTTATTCTATGACCAGATTGTCATGTAGTACTAAATCAAATCAAACTAAGGCGATAATGGTTACCTCTAAGTTGGAGGGTCCTCCATCTCACCCTGCCTTCTCCATAAAGGTTCCTTGAGTCTTTGTGGATCACCGTCTTTCATTTCTCTAAAGTGATTGAAGGGTCATATCTCATTCTTTCTTTTCTTATCATTATACTTTACATGCATAGTACTTCTTTGACAAGACACATGCAATGATATGACTAAGTCCACAATTTTGACGGAAATTTGGCAGCATGACCACTAGACTGGAGCTTCCTCAAAATGCCAATCATAAAACTTAACCCATAGTCTATTATATCCATCTCATATTATCACACTAATCATTCAATCATGAGATAATCCTCAATCAAACTTGTCATATATCATGCCGAATGGCATCATACATTCATACCCAAAAGGGTTCATAGTTGTGTTATTCTTTGTGGAAGGTCTTATGAGCCATCATATGATTTCTTGTAGTTATCCATGAGAGAATAACACAGTTAAAATAAATGTGTACATAGTCTTTTAGTTACTTAGTCCTTATGGGAAAATTACTTCTTACTTGAGTGCATGTCTTATAGAATACTTGTTCAAGTTAACTAAGATAATTATTTCCTTTCCTCGAGATAGTGCACTTAATGATTCTTAGGCTCATGCTATGCTCAGAGGCCCATAATCATACTTCTGTTCCCAAGGATTTCAAGATCCCTCTAGTCCTTGGGTCATGACAACGCATAACCACACTCATGAACCTAACAACACCATATTCACTAGTCTCCAAGGGTGATTTTTAACTTATCCAAGTTGCAAAGTTTCAAGCTTTTATCATTAATATAACAAGATTAAACCTTCTATGTTATAAAAGTTATCATTCTTTATAAGGTAATTATAAAGTAACATTCTTTAAGAAAGTAGGTGCCTCTAAAATTATGCTCTTGTCTTAAAGATTCAATCTTTATGAAATAATGATATAAGATACTAGCTTTAGAACTAAAAAGTCTTGTTCTTTATGAAAGTTGAGACTTTTAATTATTCTAAGACCATCAAGGTCTCAACTTTATGACTTAAAGTTGTTTTAAAGTCTAAAAGATTCCTACTTTATGAAATAATGATACAAGACATTAACTTTAGAATTAGAAAGTCTTGTTCTTTATAAAAATTAATACTTTATGCATTATTTTGACTCAAGATACAAACTATATAAATTAGAAGTTGCAAGTTAACACTTTTATGACTTAAAATTTCATTCTTGGTTAATATTTGAAACTTTAGGAAAGGTCTTGTCTTCAAGATTTCATTATTAAGACATAAAGTGACAAGTTCTTATTTTATGACTTAAAAAACTTCATGTTCCAACAAAATTGAACCTTTACACATATTCTTATTTTCAAAAAGAACAAAATGAAACTTTAAAGAAGCATACATGTTTCGCCAATTTACATGCATTAAGAAGCAAACTTTTTAAAACTTTATGTTTTTAAGAATGTTCACATCTTATCAAGTCATGAAAAACATGCAAAGATGAGAACTTTTCCACCCATAAGCTCATTATAAGAAAAGGAACAAACTTTAAACAAAATACTACCAAAAACATCATTCTTTTCAAGCAACTCACAAGAAAAATCAAGATCTCATGCATCAAGAAAGAAAGATAGAAACTTCAAGGCATTCAAGAAGCAAACTTTCAAACAAGCAAGAACAACTCATGAATAAGAATATGACTTTTTGCTAAAAGGAAACTTTTGCTCATGATGAGATTTTTCTCAATTTTCACTTGAAGATCTTGGTCAAGTGAGGAACCAAGTTTCAAGCTTTCTTGTGATGAGTTTAGCGCCTCCAAGAAGAAGAAAATGAAGAAGATGGTGTTCTTCAAGTGGATGAAGAGTAGAGATCACTATCTAGTGATGAGTTTAGCATCTCCAAAAAAAAGAAAATGAAGAAGATGGTATTCTTCTAAGTGGATGAAGGTGGCGGTTTGGAAAAACAAGGAGAGAGAGCTCTTGAGTTCTCTTGACAATGAAACTTGTAGTGTTTGAATCTTTTCTTCAAAGACCAAGATGTGGTCTTTGAAGGGCTGAGTGAAAAGGTTTGATTATGGAGGTGGAGAATGGAAAGAAGATGAGAAGAAGAGTGTAGAGAAAAGTGAGAATATGAGAGGATGAAAGGCTTAGAGAGAGAATGAGAGTGTGAAAATGAAAAGTGAAGGTGTGTGCATGTGTGTGTGTGGCCGTAAGCTTCTATAGAGGATAGGGGGAGATATTTTCTTAATTTTATATTAATTAAGGTTTAGGGAGATAAATAGGATGTTAGAGGAGACAAATCATGGTCAAACTCTTACATAAAGCACTCTTGTCTCTTAATTTTTACTTTAGTGACATCATTAATTACTTTGTTGTCTAGTTAACTAAATTTAAATTTAGTCATGTGATTAAGTGCTCTTACAATTTAATTAACATGATTAAGTAAGGATTAATGATTAACTCATGTGATCATGATTAACAAAAATTAATCTTGCGATTAAGCTTAATTATTCTTAATTAAACTCGATTAAGCTACTTATGTGTGATTAGTGTTTAATTAAACTATTAAGGGTTTGACTTACTTAATTAGAGATTCTGTAATCTTAATTAAATGTTCTCTTAACTTTTCTCCTCATAATTAACTAATAAACACTTCGTTAATCCTTTAATTAAGTCTTAATCCATGATTTCTAATTAAGTGCATAATTACTTAGGTTACTGAGGTAATTTAGCATGACAGGAAATTGAGGATGTTATAATAGGGATATGTGTGTATGATTGCCTGATTGTGTGAGCTATTGGTTACTACACACTGAGCTTATGTTAATTTGGATCAACTCGATAACTTTTACTTTGTGTGTTCAGAACTTAATGGCTTCCGATAGGCATGGAAGGCCACCAGCCGAACCTACTCCCGAAGATCCCACTAACTTCATGGGCACGCTACGAGAAATGGCATATTTAATGAGAGAACAAGTGGTGACAGCACACTAGATGATGGACCAACTAGGAAGACAACCTGAAAGAGGTCAGGGAGGAAATCCAAATAGACCTGAGGTCGATTTGGAATACCTCATGTTTGCAGAATTCTAGAAGGCGAATCCGCCTAGCTTCAAGGGAGCTTTCGATGGTATGTTTTATGTGAATCTATATTAAAGGTTGTGTGAGATGGTAAAGGAAAAAACTTGGGAAAGTCTATGACAAGATCTGCATGCTAACGACACTATCGTTAGCCTTGGTGCACCTTGGATGATTAATTGCCAGACCATGCATAATGTAGTGCAGTGATGGAATCTGGGGATCAAAAGAAGGAAAAGCCAACTAAGTGTGATCCTGATGGACCATCCTGGAATAGATAATTTTCCATGGGTTTTTACAAAATTAAATGATATTTTGAAGTTGAGATTTCTTTTTGATTTTACCTATCTATATATATTAGTTTAATATCTTTTATGCATATTGTCTCATATGAGTTAGGGATGTTCTATCTCTCATTGAGTTGCAAAACTCACTCGTTGTCCTACTTTTTGTTTTTTTTTTCGAAACAGGTATAGAGTTAGGATCTAATTCACCTACCCTCGATAATGGCCTTGATTTCTGCTTGGTGAGCCACTTCTCATTCAAGGGCATCGGTGTGTAGCTCTTAGTTTTTGTAGCGTAGCTCTATAGTGTAAGTAGGTAGGATCCTACAGGTTGGTTTATTTGTTATAGTAAAAGTGTGTTTATTTTTATTTAACACAAGTTTGAATTTTAATGATTATGGATTGAAGTTTCCTTGAATGGATATATATATTTCATAAGTATGAATATATTTTAAACTCTTGTGTTGTGTGCTATAGGATACATTTTGAGAATGCTGGATCCCTAATAGTTTTATGTGGTAGTATTGTTTTGTACAAAGAAAGGATCCATATTTGGAGATAGTCCTTAATACAAAGGAGACTATTCAATTTTTTTTTTTTTTTTTTTGAAAATGTCTATTGTTAGGTTTTGCAAGAGGGCGTGTCCCTATGCGTGAATCATGCCCAGGGATTGAGTCGTGACATGGGTTCTCTCTTTTAATTGAATCAAAATTGTTAAGATTAAAATTAGAAATACAATGTTTGATTATTGTCACCATTCATAAGTTCACCCACAATTCCAATCATTTTGAACTTCAAGATTGTTGTCCTATACCTTCATCTTAATTTTTATTTTTTCATTTAACTACTTGTAATCTATTTTTATTTTTTACCTCTCTAAGCACTCTCAACCCGAGCTCTCAAACCATCACCCCTACAGCCAATACGCCTTCATTTGTTGTTTGTCTAGCACAACTTCATTATTCTACATGCACTTTTTTATGCAATTTTCAATTTTCCTCTGCCACCATTCATAAGTTCTCCAACAATTCCTTTTACTTTGAACTTCATGATTGTTGTGCTACATATTCGCATCTTAATTTTTATATTTTGATTTAACTACTTACAATACATACCATTTTGCCTTTAAGAAATTAACTAGGTTCTCTCTTTTAGTTGAACCAAAGTTGCTAAGATTAGGATTGTGTTTGATTATGCTATACAATTTTCCACTGTACTCCATAAAGCTTTATGTGCACTACTTCTGTTATGAATGGGCTTCCACCTTTTAAAGTTTGTTAATTTGATTTCTCTTTTCTTTGGCTATTTTTTTTTAATGTATTCCTTGAGGAGTTAATTAGGTTAAACATGAATAAATATTGTGAGAATATGTCTTTGACTATTTTGTTTTGTTAGTGATGATCTTTGTTTTATTTTGATGGTTATGATATGTATTCACTGATGTTTTATAGATATTTATTTCATTTTCATCTAACATAAGTCATAATTTAGTTAGACATAGTAATTTGGATAAATGTGGTGATGATATGCGCTAAGTACTTTGTTTTACTTGTGATGATATGTACTTGTAATTTTCTTTTGATGGTAATAACATGTACTCATTATTGTTTCATAAATATTTATTTTATTTTTATCTAACATAAGTTAGAACTTAGTTAGACATGACTATTTGGATATTGTCCGAGATGGTTAGAGAATTTGGACAAGCTCTTAATTTGGGGAGGGCTCAAGAGCAAGAACATGCTCAATGGGAGAGATAAAAAACAAAAGTGGATTATGAGATAGCCTAAGGGTATTATTGGCTACCTAGAAAAAGGATTTATCCTTCTCCTTAAAAATTATTCAAATTGGTCCTTTTTAATAATTTTGATATAATTGATCCTCCTTTTTATTAATTGATCAACCCTTGTTAACTATCCTTAGTATTAATTTTCTCAAATAAAAATCAACATATTAGAGCTAAATTAGCAGTCTCTACTAGTAAAATTAACAGCGTCATCAAAAAAACATGATGCAAAACTTTATTAAAACATTAAAGATGAAACTAAAAGAAAAGAAAAAAAAAAAGTAAATCAAAATATAACTAAAAGATAAGTAATGAAAATATAACTTTTGCCTATTTGTTTTTATCTCTTCACAAATAAATATATTAGGCACTCCTTAACATAAACAATTCATTCAATATTAAACGTATATAAAATTATGTAAGCAGTAATAAAATGTACTACTCAATAATAATATTTTTATACAGACTTGCGTGCCTATTAATTTACATTTTTCATATTTAATTGTAAATTTAGAAGATTTAGCTAAATTAAAACTTAAACTAAAAAATAAATTTAAATATATAAGTACTGAAATTTTGAATTAATTAATTTAATTAATTTTTATTACATACTTGTTTTTTAATTTTGAAAATTTAAAAAGAATGTCTAAAGTTCGTGAGTAGTTTTCAGTATAGTGGTAGATGTTATTAAATATAAAGTTAGTTTACAAATTTATTTTATTTTATTTTGTGTTTAGTTGATTATGCATAATAAAAGTATAAATAAATAAATAAATAAATTTGGATACCAAATAGGGACAACCCCTTTATTAATAGTATAGATTAAATAATAATTTTAGTATCTATGATATGATGTTTAACTAAGATTTTTCTCCTTTTGAAATAGCTAGCTCTCTCTTCCACTAAAACTAGTTTTCAACTTGATGTAAGGAATTTTTCTCCTTTGAAATATAACATCCCGATTTTTACTATATTTGTAATTCTGTATTACAAATTAAATAAATAATATTGTACAAATCATTAAGGGATAAAATATATTTAAATTAAAGTTAAATTATTTATAAACCATAAATTTTAAATAAAAGTTGGAAGAAAAAATTTATTTGCTTAAATATTTGTTAATAAAATTAAACAAAAAATAAAATAAGATAATAACGAATTAAATTGCATAGTTAAAATCATAACAGAGATAAAAATTTAATAAATAATATTTTCGATAAAAATATATAGAAACAGTCTAGAATAGGTATCAGAGATTCTCAAAGTTCTTATAACTATTTAGTTTAAAGTACAATAAAATACCCATATCATGTCACAAAATATCAATGAGTGATATAAAGTGATAACTATCGCTTCAACCCTTTTTAATCAAAGGCTTGGATCCAAGTTAGAAGTCTTGTATTTAACCTAAGGGCTAGAATTTAAACACCACTAACACTAATATCACTTAAAACTCCCAAACTCTCTCTAAACATGACACAAGAACAAACACACTCTCCTCATCTTCTCTCAAAACCCACTTGCTGCCCTCAGCCAAGCCCTCACCATTTTCTTCTCTTCCACCTCCATAAATGCCACATCTACTCCTCAAAACCTCAAACCTCATCTCACTCATTCTTGTTTCCTCTCTTCTTCATCAACCAAAAGCAAAACTCCTCTCGTCTCCTCCTTGAGCATTCTTGTTTGCTTCATCTAAGGGGAAGAGATTCTTCTCTTGATTGGTGGTTCTTGAAGGTTATAGCTCGAGATCTTGAAGGGGTTTTCAAGCTAGGAAAGAAGAGAGTAGGGATTTCCTAATGTCCACTTGGTTATGTTTCTTGAAAGGAAATATGTGCTCTGAGTATTGGGGGTTACTATTCCTAGGAGTTCAAAATGTTAAACATTGTGATGTATATAATGTAACACCCTCCTAGAGTATAGTATTATGCTTAGAAATCATAGTACCATATCTGCAGGAGTTATTCTTTATTACACAGGCGGACCTTATCCTATGACAACCACTTCAGCCATGCTTAGGAACTTTTGGACTATCTGGAATAGCACATAGAAATAGGAGTAAAGAATTATAAATTCTCAATAGGATTATCTACATATATAATGTCATACGTTGTCATCTCCGAGTTTGCTTGGTTTATTATGAAAAAGAGTGAAAAATATTAAACATTTGTTATTTAATTTTATAGTTAGAAAATATATTATTGAAGCAAAGTATATTTTACTCATACACTTGGCCTTTGGGAGAACCCATACAAAATCAATTCATCAATTATACTATGGATAATAAATGAAATATAATAAAATAAAATAGCATCAATATCTTTGGAGATATAACTTATCTGCATGCCATGCCCTTACTTGTACTTGAATTTATCTGCGAGGATACATAAAATTTACTTTTCTTTCTTTATGTCTCACTTTTCATCATAAAATGCTTTACATGTCACGTTCAGGAATATGATCGTCGTATGTCATACCCCATCAGGAGGCCCGTGATCGCCATGTCACGCTCATGCCAAGAGAATATGGGACCTTCATTGAGGGTACTTACACTAAGCTGGAAGTCTTTTATGCCATGCCTCATGTAAGTCCTATCCCCTATACTACGCACTAGCTGCAGGTTGATGCCATGCCTGCATGTGAGTGGGGTGTTTGCCTATGTTTTAATCTTTGGTCTTTAGTCTTTAGTCTTTAGTCTTTGATCTTGCCTCGTGACTCATCACACTAACTCACCCACAAGCGGAGCTTG
>JAVHNN010000021.1:0-29355 GCA_031439585.1 Pterocarpus macrocarpus
CAAAAGAATAAAGAGAAACCAATTTTAAGGATTAAGACTTGCTTCCAATCAATGGCCAAATGAACTAAAGAATAAAGAGAAACCAATTCCTTAAGGATTAAGACTTGCTTCCAATCAATGGCCAAATGAACTTAAAGAATAAAGAGAAACCAATTCCTTAAGGATTAAGACTTTCCAATCAATGGCCAAATGAACTTAAAGAATAAGAGAAACCAATTCCTTAAGGATTAAGACTTGCTTCCAATCAATGGCAAATGAACTTAAGAATAAAGAGAAACCAATTCCTTAAGGATTAAGACTTGCTTCCAATCAATGGCCAAATGAACTTAAAGAATAAAGAGAAACCAATTCCTTAAGGATTAAGACTTGCTTCCAATCAATGGCCAAATGAACTAAAAGAATAAAGAGAAACCAATTCCTTAAGGATTAAGACTTGCTTCCAATCAATGGCCAAATGAACTTAAAGAATAAAGAAACCAATTCCTTAAGGATTAAGACTTGCTTCCAATCAATGGCCAAATGAACTTAAAGAATAAAGAGAAACCAATTCCTTAAGGATTAAGACTTGCTTCCAATCAATGGCCAAATGAACTTAAAGAATAAAGAGAAACCAATTCCTTAAGGATTAAGACTTGCTTCAATCAATGGCCAAATGAACTAAAGAATAAAGAAACCAATTCCTTAAGGATTAAGACTTGCTTCAATCAATGGCCAAATGAACTTAAAGAAAAGAGAAACCAATTCCTTAAGGATTAAGACTTGCTTCCAATCAATGGCCAAATGAACTTAAGAATAAAGAGAAACCAATTCCTTAAGGATTAAGACTTGCTTCCAATCAATGGCCAAATGAACTTATAGAATAAAGAAACCAATTCCTTAAGGATTAAGACTTGCTTCCAATCAATGGCCAAATGAACTTAAAGAATAAAGAGAAACCAATTCCTTAAGGATTAAGACTTGCTTCAATCAATGGCCAAATGAACTTAAAGAATAAAGAGAAACCAATTCCTTAAGGATTAAGACTTGCTTCCAATCAATGGCCAAATGAACTTAAAGAATAAAGAGAAACCAATTCCTTAAGGATTAAGACTTGCTTCCAATCAATGGCCAAATGAACTAAAGAATAAAGAAACCAATTCCTTAAGGATTAAGACTTGCTTCCAATCAATGGCCAAATGAACTTAAAGAATAAAGAGAAACCAATTCCTTAAGGATTAAGACTTGCTTCCAATCAATGGCCAAATGAACTTAAAGAATAAAGAGAAACCAATTCCTTAAGGATTAAGACTTGCTTCCAATCAATGGCCAAATGAACCTAAAGAATAAAGAGAAACCAATTCCTTAAGGATTAAGACTTGCTTCCAATCAATGGCCAAATGAACTTAAGAATAAAGAGAAACCAATTCCTTAAGGATTAAGACTTGCTTCCAATCAATGGCCAAATGAACTTAAAGAATAAAGAGAAACCAATTCCTTAAGGATTAAGACTGCTCCAATCAATGGCCAAATGAACTTAAGAATAAAGAGAAACCAATTCCTTAAGGATTAAGACTTGCTTCCAATCAATGGCCAAATGAACTTAAAGAATAAAGAGAAACCAATTCCTTAAGGATTAAGACTTGCTTCCAATCAATGGCCAAATGAACTTAAAGAATAAAGAGAAACCAATTCCTTAAGGATTAACTTGCTTCTTCAATCAATGGCCAAATGAACTTAAAGAATAAAGAAACCAATTCCTTAAGGATTAAGACTTGCTTCCAATCAATGGCCAAATGAACTTAAAGAATAAAGAGAAACCAATTCCTTAAGGATTAAGACTTGCTTCCAATCAATGGCCAAATGAACTTAAAGAATAAAGAGAAACCAATTCCTTAAGGATTAAGACTTGCTTCCAATCAATGGCCAAATGAACTTAAAGAATAAAGAAACCAATTCCTTAAGGATTAAGACTTGCTTCCAATCAATGGCCAAATGAACTTAAAGAATAAAGAGAAACCAATTCCTTAAGGATTAAGACTTGCTTCCAATCAATGGCCAAATGAACTTAAAGAATAAAGAGAAACCAATTCCTTAAGGATTAAGACTTGCTTCCAATCAATGGCCAAATGAACTTAGAATAAATGGAAACCAATTCCTTAAGGATTAAGACTTGCTTCCAATCAATGGCCAAATGAACTTAAAGAATAAAGAGAAACCAATTCATCAAGGATTAAGACTTGCTTCCAATCAATGGCCAAATGAACCTAACGAATAAAGAGAAACCAATTCCTTAAGGATTAAGACTTGCTTTCAATCAATGGCCAAATGAACTAAAGAATAAAGAGAAACCAATTCCTTAAGGATTAAGACTTGCTTCCAATCAATGCCAAATGAACTTAAAGAATAAGAGAAACCAATTCCTTAAGGATTAAGACTTGCTTCCAATCAATAACGAAATGAACTTAAAGAATAAAGAGAAAACAATTCCTTAAGGATTAAGACTTGCTTCCAATCAATGGCCAAATGAACTTAAAGAATAAAGAGAAACCAATTCCTTAAGGATTAAGACTTCCTTCCAATCGATGGCCAAATGAGCTTAAAGAATAAAGAGAAACCAATTCCTTAAGGATTAAGACTTGCTTCAATCAATGGCCAAATGAACTTAAAGAATAAAGAGAAACCAATTCCTTAAGGATTAAGACTTGCTTCAATCAATGGCCAAATGAACTAAAGAATAAAGAGAAACCAATTCCTTAAGGATTAAGACTTGCTTCCAATCAATGGCCAAATGAACTTAAGAATAAAGAAACCAATTCCTTAAGGATTAAGACTTGCTTCCAATCAATGGCCAAATGAACTTAAAGAATAAAGAAACCAATTCCTTAAGGATTAAGACTTGCTTCCAATCAATGGCCAAATGAACTTAAAGAATAAAGAGAAACCAATTCCTTAAGGATTAAGACTTGCTTCCAATCAATGGCCAAATGAAATAAAGAATAAAGAGAAACCAATTCCTTAAGGATTAAGACTTGCTTCTTCAATCAATGGCCAAATGAACTTTAGAATAAAGAAACCAATTCCTTAAGGATTAAGACTTGCTTCAATCAATGGCCAAATGAACTTAAAGAATAAAGAGAAACCAATTCCTTAAGGATTAAGACTTGCTTCCAATCAATGGCCAAATGAACTTAAAGAATAAAGAAACCAATTCCTTAAGGATTAAGACTTGCTTCCAATCAATGGCCAAATGAACTTAAAGAATAAAGAGAAACCAATTCCTTAAGGATTAAGACTTGCTTCCAATCAATGGCCAAATGAACTTAAAGAATAAAGAAACCAATTCCTTAAGGATTAAGACTTGCTTCCAATCAATGCCCAAATGAACTTAAAGAATAAAGAGAAACCAATTCCTTAAGGATTAAGACTTGCTTCCAATCAATTGCCAAATGAACTAAAGAATAAAGAAACCAATTCCTTAAGGATTAAGACTTGCTTCCAATCAATGGCCAAATGAACTTAAAGAATAAAGAAACCAATTCCTTAAGGATTAAGACTTGCTTCCAATCAATGGCCAAATGAACTTAAAGAATAAAGAGAACCCAATTCCTTAAGGATTAAGACTTGCTTCCAATCAATGGGCAAATGAACTTAAAGAATAAAGAGAAACCAATTCCTTAAGGATTAAGACTTGCTTCCAATCAATGGCCAAATGAACTTAAAGAATAAAGAGAAACCAATTCCTTAAGGATTAAGACTTGCTTCCAATCAATGGCCAAATGAACTTAAAGAATAAAGAGAAACCAATTCCTTAAGGATTAAGACTTGCTTCCAATCAATGGCCAAATGAACTTAAAGAATAAAGAGAAACCAATTCCTTAAGGATTAAGACTTGCTTCCAATCAATGGCCAAATGAACTTAAAGAATAAAGAGAAACCAATTCCTTAAGGATTAAGACTTGCTTCCAATCAATGGCCAAATGAACTAAAGAATAAAGAGAAACCAATTCCTTAAGGATTAAGACTTGCTTCAATCAATGGCCAAATGAACTTAAAGAATAAAGAGAAACCAATTCCTTAAGGATTAAGACTTGCTTCCAATCAATGGCCAAATGAACTTAAAGAATAAAGAGAAACCAATTCCTTAAGGATTAAGACTTGCTTCCAATCAATGGCCAAATGAACTTAAAGAATAAAGAGAAACCAATTCCTTAAGGATTAAGACTTGCTTCCAATCAATGGCCAAATGAACTTAAAGAATAAAGAGAAACCAATTCCTTAAGGATTAAGACTTGCTTCCAATCAATGGCCAAATGAACTTAAAGAATAAAGAGAAACCAATTCCTTAAGGATTAAGACTTGCTTCCAATCAATGGCCAAATGAACTTAAAGAATAAAGAGAAACCAATTCCTTAAGGATTAAGACTTGCTTCCAATCAATGGCCAAATGAACTTAAAGAATAAAGAGAAACCAATTCCTTAAGGATTAAGACTTGCTTCCAATCAATGGCCAAATGAACTTAAAGAATAATGAGAAACCAATTCCTTAAGGATTAAGACTTGCTTCCAATCAATGGCCAAATGAACTTAAAGAATAAAGAGAAACCAATTCCTTAAGGATTAAGACTTGCTTCCAATCAATGGCCAAATGAACTTAAAGAATAAAGAGAAACCAATTCCTTAAGGATTAAGACTTGCTCCAATCAATGGCCAAATGAACTTAAAGAATAAAGAGAAACCAATTCCTTAAGGATTAAGACTTGCTTCCAATCAATGGCCAAATGAACTTAAAGAATAAAGAGAAACCAATTCCTTAAGGATTAAGACTTGCTTCCAATCAATGGCCAAATGAACTTAAAGAATAAGAGAAACCAATTCCTTAAGGATTAAGACTTGCTTCAATCAATGGCCAAATGAACTTAAAGAATAAAGAGAAACCAATTCCTTAAGGATTAAGACTTGCTTCCAATCAATGGCCAAATGAACTTAAAGAATAAAGAGAAACCAATTCCTTAAGGATTAAGACTTGCTTCCAATCAATGGCCAAATGAACTAAAGAATAAAGAGAAACCAATTCCTTAAGGATTAAGACTTGCTTCAATCAATGGCCAAATGAACTAAAGAATAAAGAGAAACCAATTCCTTAAGGATTAAGACTTGCTTCCAATCAATGGCCAAATGAACTTAAAGAATAAAGAGAAACCAATTCCTTAAGGATTAAGACTTGCTTCCAATCAATGGCCAAATGAACTTAAAGAATAAAGAGAAACCAATTCCTTAAGGATTAAGACTTGCTTCCAATCAATGGCCAAATGAACTAAAGAATAAAGAGAAACCAATTCCTTAAGGATTAAGACTTGCTTCCAATCAATGGCCAAATGAACTTAAAGAATAAAGAGAAACCAATTCCTTAAGGATTAAGACTTGCTTCCAATCAATGGCAAATGAACTTAAAGAATAAAGAGAAACCAATTCCTTAAGGATTAAGACTTGCTTCCAATCAATGGCCAAATGAACTTAAAGAATAAAGAGAAACCAATTCCTTAAGGATTAAGACTTGCTTCCAATCAATGGCCAAATGAACTTAAAGAATAAAGAGAAACCAATTCCTTAAGGATTAAGACTTGCTTCCAATCAATGGCCAAATGAACCTAAAGAATAAAGAGAAACCAATTCCTTAAGGATTAAGACTTGCTTCCAATCAATGGCCAAATGAACTTAAAGAATAAAGAGAAACCAATTCCTTAAGGATTAAGACTTGCTTCCAATCAATGGCCAAATGAACTTAAAGAATAAAGAGAAACCAATTCCTTAAGGATTAAGACTTGCTTCCAATCAATGGCCAAATGAACTTAAAGAATAAAAGAAACCAATTCCTTAAGGATTAAGACTTGCTTCCAATCAATGGCCAAATGAACTTAAAGAATAAAGAGAAACCAATTCCTTAAGGATTAAGACTTGCTTCCAATTAATGGCCAAAAGAACTTAAGAATAAAGAGAAACCAATTCCTTAAGGATTAAGACTTGCTTCCAATCAATGGCCAAATGAACTTAAAGAATAAAGAGAAACCAATTCCTTAAGGATTAAGACTTGCTTCCAATCAATGGCCAAATGAACTTAAAGAATAAAGAGAAACCAATTCCTTAAGGATTAAGACTTGCTTCCAATCAATGGCCAAATGAACTTAAAGAATAAAGAGAAACCAATTCCATTTGGATTAAGACTTGATTCCAATAAATAGCCAAAAGAACTTAAAGAAATAAGAGAAACGAATTGCTTAAGGATTAATACTTCCTTCCAATCAATTGCAAATGGAACATTAAAGAATAAAGAAACCAATTCCTTAAGGATTAAGACTTGCTTCCAATCAATGGCCAAATGAACTTAAAGAATAAAGAGAAACCAATTCCTTAAGGATTAAGACTTGCTTCCAATCAATGGCCAAATGAACTTAAAGAATAAAGAGAAACCAATTCCTTAAGGATTAAGACTTGCTTCAATCAATGGCCAAATGAACTTAAAGAATAAAGAGAAACCAATTCCTTAAGGATTAAGACTTGCTACCAATCAATGGCCAAATGAACTTAAAGAATAAAGAGAAACCAATTCCTTAAGGATTAAGACTTGCTTCAATCAATGGCCAAATGAACTAAAGAATAAAGAAACCAATTCCTTAAGGATTAAGACTTGCTTCCAATCAATGGCCAAATGAACTTAGAAGAATAAAGAAACCAATTCCTTAAGGATGAAGACTTGCTTCCAATCAACGGCCAAATGAACTTAAAGAATAAAGAGAAACCAATTCCTTACGGATTAAGACTTGCTTCCAATCAATGGCCAAATGAACCTAAAGAATAAAGAGAAACCAATTCCTTAAGGATTAAGACTTGCTTCCAATCAATGGCCAAAAGAACTTAAAGGATAAAGGGAAACCAATTCCTTAAGGATTAAGACTTGCTTCCAATCGATGGCCAAATGAACTTAAAGAATAAAGAGAATCCAATTCCTTAAGGATTAAGACTTGCTTCCAATCAATGGCAAATGAACTTAAAGAATAAAGAAACCAATTCCTTAAGGATTAAGACTTGCTTCCAATCAATGGCCAAATGAACTAAAGAATAAATGAGAAACCAATTCCTTAAGGATTAAGACTTGCTTCCAATCAATGGCCAAATGAACTTAAAGAATAAAGAGAAACCAATTCCTTAAGGATTAAGACTTGCTTCCAATCAATGGCCAAATGAACTTAAAGAATAAAGAGAAACCAATTCCTTAAGGATTAAGACTTGCTTCCAATCAATGGCCAAATGAACTTAAAGAATAAAGAGAAACCAATTCCTTAAGGATTAAGACTTGCTTCCAATCAATGGCCAAATGAACTTAAAGAATAAAGAGAAACCAATTCCTTAAGGATTAAGACTTGCTTCCAATCAATGGCCAAATGAACTTAAAGAATAAAGAGAAACCAATTCCTTAAGGATTAAGACTTGCTTCCAATCAATGGCCAAATGAACTAAAAGAATAAAGAGAAACCAATTCCTTAAGGATTAAGACTTGCTTCCAATCAATGGCCAAATGAACTAAAGAATAAAGAGAAACCAATTCCTTAAGGATTAAGACTTGCTTCCAATCAATGGCCAAATGAACTTAAAGAATAAAGAGAAACCAATTCCTTAAGGATTAAGACTTGCTTCCAATCAATGGCCAAATGAACTTAAAGAATAAAGAGAAACCAATTCCTTAAGGATTAAGACTTGCTTCCAATCAATGGCCAAATGAACTTAAAGAATAAAGAGAAACCAATTCCTTAAGGATTAAGACTTGCTTCCAATCAATGGCAAATGAACTTAAAGAATAAAGAGAAACCAATTCCTTAAGGATTAAGACTTGCTTCCAATCAATGGCCAAATGAACCTAAAGAATAAAGAGAAACCAATTCCTTAAGGATTAAGACTTGCTTCAATCAATGGCCAAATGAACTTAAAGAATAAAGAAAACCAATTCCTTAAGGATTAAGACTTGCTTCCAATCAATGGCCAAATGAACTAAAGAATAAAGAGAAACCAATTCCTTAAGGATTAAGACTTGCTTCAATCAATGGCCAAATGAACTTAAAGAATAAAGAGAAACCAATTCCTTAAGGATTAAGACTTGCTTCCAATCAATGGCCAAATGAACTTAAAGAATAAAAGAAACCAATTCCTTAAGGATTAAGACTTGCTTCCAATCAATGGCCAAATGAACTTAAAGAATAAAGAGAAACCAATTCCTTAAGGATTAAGACTTGCTTCAATCAATGGCCAAATGAACTTAAAGAATAAAGAGAAACCAATTCCTTAAGGATTAAGACTTGCTTCCAATCAATGGCCAAATGAACTAAAGAATAAAGAGAAACCAATTCCTTAAGGATTAAGACTTGCTTCCAATCAATGGCCAAATGAACTTAAAGAATAAAGAGAAACCAATTCCTTAAGGATTAAGACTTGCTTCCAATCAATGGCCAAATGAACTTAAAGAATAAAGAGAAACCAATTCCTTAAGGATTAAGACTTGCTTCCAATCAATGGCCAAATGAACCTAAAGAATAAAGAGAAACCAATTCCTTAAGGATTAAGACTTGCTTCAATCAATGGCCAAATGAACTTAAAGAATAAAGAGAAACCAATTCCTTAAGGATTAAGACTTGCTTCAATCAATGGCCAAATGAACTTAAAGAATAAAGAGAAACCAATTCCTTAAGGATTAAGACTTGCTTCCAATCAATGGCCAAATGAACTTAAAGAATAAAGAAACCAATTCCTTAAGGATTAAGACTTGCTTCCAATCAATGGCCAAATGAACTTAAAGAATAAGAGAAACCAATTCCTTAAGGATTAAGACTTGCTTCCAATCAATGGCCAAATGAACTTAAAGAATAAAGAGAAACCAATTCCTTAAGGATTAAGACTTGCTTCAATCAATGCCAAATGAACTTAAAGAATAAAGAAACCAATTCCTTAAGGATTAAGACTTGCTTCAATCAATGGCCAAATGAACTTAAAGAATAAAGAGAAACCAATTCCTTAAGGATTAAGACTTGCTTCCAATCAATGGCCAAATGAACTTAAAGAATAAAGAAGAAACCAATTCCTTAAGGATTAAGACTTGCTTCAATCAATGGCCAAATGAACTTAAAGAATAAAGAGAAACCAATTCCTTAGGATTAAGACTTGCTTCCAATCAATGGCCAAAAATGAACTAAAGAATAAATGAAACCAATTCTTAAGGATTAAGACTTGCTTCCAATCAATGGCCAAATGAACTTAAAGAATAAAGAGAACCAATTCCTAAGGATTAAGACTTGCTTCCAATCAATGCCAAATGAACTAAAGAATAAGAGAAACCAATTCCTTAAGGATTAAGACTTGCTTCCAATCAATGCCAAATGAACTTAAAGAATAAAGAGAAACCAATTCCTTAAGGATTAAGACTTGCTTCCAATCAATGGCCAAATGAACTTAAAGAATAAAGAGAAACCAATTCTTAAGGATTAAGACTTGCTTTCAAATCAATGGCCAAATGAACTTAAAGAATAGAGAAACCAATTCCTTAAGGATTAAGACTTGCTTCCAATCAATGGCCAAATGAACTTAAAGAATAAAGAGAAACCAATTCCTTAAGGATTAAGACTTGCTTCAATCAATGGCCAAATGAACTTAAAGAATAAAGAGAAACCAATTCCTAAGATTAAGACTTGCTTCCAATCAATGGCCAAATGAACTTAAAGAATAAAGAGAAACCAATTCCTTAAGGATTAAGACTTGCTTCCAATCAATGGCCAAATGAACTTAAAGAATAAAGAGAAACCAATTCCTTAAGGATTAAGACTTGCTTCCAATCAATGCCAAATGAACTTAAAGAATAAAGAGAAACCAATTCCTTAAGGATTAAGACTTTGCTTCCAATCAATGGCCAAATGAACTTAAAGAATAGAGAACCAATTCCTTAAGGATTAAGACTTGCTTCCAATCAATGGCCAAATGAACTTAAAGAATAAAGAGAAACCAATTCCTTAAGGATTAAGACTTGCTTCCAATCAATGGCCAAATGAACCTAAAAGAATAAGAGAAACCAATTCCTTAAGGATTAAGACTTGCTTCCAATCAATGGCCAAATGAACTTAAAGAATAAAGAGAAACCAATTCCTTAAGGATTAAGAGTTGCTTCGACTCAATGGCTAAATGAACTTAAAGAATAAAGAGAAACCAATTCCTTACGGATTAAGACTTGATTTCAATCAATGGCCAAATGAACTTAAAGAATAAAGAGAAACAAATTCCTTAAGGATTAAGACTTGCTTCCAATCAATGGCCAAATGAACTTAAAGAATAAGAGAAACCAATTCCTTAAGGATTAAGACTTGCTTCCAATCAATGGCCAAATGAACTAAAGAATAAAGAGAAACCAATTCCTTAAGGATTAAGACTTGCTTCCAATCAATGGCCAAATGAACTTAAAGAATAAAGAGAAACCAATTCCTTAAGGATTAAGACTTGCTTCCAATCAAAGGCCAAATGAAACTAAAGAATAAAGAGAAACCAATTCCTTAAGGATTAAAGACTTGCTTCCAATCAATGCCAAATGAACTTAAAGAATAAAGAAAACCAATTCCTTAAGGATTAAGACTTGCTTCCAATCAATGGCCAAATGAACTAAAGAATAAAGAGAAACCAATTCCTTAACTATTATGACTTGCTTCCAATCAATGGCCAAATGAACTTAAAGAATAAAGAGAAACCAATTCCTTAAGGATTAAGACTTGCTTTCAATCAATGGCCAAATGAACTTAAAGAATAAAGAGAAACCAATTCCTTAAGGATTAAGACTTGCTTCCAATCAGTGGCAAAATGAACTTAAAGAATAAAGGAAACCAATTCCTTAAGGATTAAGACTTGCTTCCAATCAATGGCCAAATGAACTTAAGAATAAAGAGAAACCAATTCCTTAAGGATTAAGACTTGCTTCCAATCAATGCCAAATGAACTTAAGAATAAAGAGAAACCAATTCCTTAAGGATTAAGACTTGCTTCCAATCAATGGCTTAAATGAACTTAAAGAATATGAGAAACCAATTCCTTAAGGATTAAGACTTGCTTCCAATCAATGGCCAAATGAACTTAAAGAATAAAGAGAAACCAATTCCTTAGGATTAAGACTTGCTTCAATCAATGGCCAAATGAACTTAAGAATAAAGAGAAACCAATTCCTTAAGGATTAAGACTTGCTTCCAATCAATGGCCAAATGAACCTAAAGAATAAGAGAAACCAATTCCTTAAGGATTAAGACTTGCTTCCAATCAATGGCCAAATGAACTTAAAGAATAAAGAGAAACCAATTCCTTAAGGATTAAGACTTGCTTCCAATCAATGGCCAAATGAACTTAAAGAATAAAGAGAAACCAATTCCTTAAGGATTAAAGACTTACTTCCAATCAATGGCCAAATGAACTAAAGAATAAAGAGAACCAATTCCTTAAGGATTAAGACTTGCTTCCAATCAATGGCCAAATGAACTAAAGAATAAAGAGAAACCAATTCCTTAAGGATTAAGACTTGCTTCCAATCAATGGCCAAATGAACTTAAAGAATAAAGAGAAACCAATTCCTTAGGATTAAGACTTGCTTCCAATCAATGCCAAATGAACTTAAAGAAATAAAGAGAAACCAATTCCTTAAGGATTAAGACTTGCTTCCAATCAATGGCCAAATGAACTTAAAGAATAAAGAGAACCAATTCCTTAAGGATTAAGACTTGCTTCAATCAATGGCAAATGAACTTAAAGAATAAAGAGAAACCAATTCCTTAAGGATTAAGACTTGCTTCCAATCAATGGCCAAATGAACTTAAAGAATAAATGAGAAACCAATTCCTTAAGGATTAAGACTTGCTTCCAATCAATGGCCAAATGAACTTAAAGAATAAAGAGAAACCAATTCCTTAAGGATTAAGACTTGCTTCCAATCAATGGCCAAAATGAACTTAAAGAATAAAGAAAACCAATTCCTTAAGGATTAAGACTTGCTTCCAATCAATGGCCAAATGAACTTAAGAATAAAGAAACCAAATTCCTTAAGGATTAAGACTTGCTTCCAATCAATGGCCAAATGAACTTAAAGAATAAAGAGAAACCAATTCCTTAAGGATTAAGACTTGCTTCCAATCAATGGCCAAATGAACTAAAGAATAAAGAGAAACCAATTCCTTAAGGATTAAGACTTGCTTCCAATCAATGGCCAAATGAACTTAAAGAATAAAAGAAACCAATTCCTTAAGGATTAAGACTTGCTTCCAATCAATGCCAAATGAACTAAAGAATAAAGAGAAACCAATTCCTTAAGGATTAAGACTTGCTTCCAATCAATGGCCAAATGAACTAAAGAATAAAGAAAACCAATTCTTAAGGATTAAGACTTGCTTCCAATCAATGGCCAAATGAACTAAAGAATAAAGAGAAACCAATTCCTTAAGGATTAAGACTTGCTTCCAATCAATGGCCAAATGAACTTAAAGAATAAAGAGAAACCAATTCCTTAAGGATTAAGACTTGCTTCCAATCAATGGCCAAATGAACTTAAAGAATAAGAGAAACCAATTCCTTAAGGATTAAGACTTGCTTCCAATCAATGGCCAAATGAACTTAAAGAATAAAGAGAAACCAATTCCTTAAGGATTAAGACTTGCTTCCAATCAATGGCCAAATGAACTTAAAGAATAAAGAGAAACCAATTCTTAAGGATTAAGACTTGCTTCCAATCAATGGCCAAATGAACTTAAAGAATAAAGAGAAACCAATTCCTTAAGGATTAAGACTTGCTTCCAATCAATGGCCAAATGAACTAAAGAATAAAGAGAAACCAATTCCTTAAGGATTAAGACTTGCTTCCAATCAATGGCCAAATGAACTTAAAGAATAAAGAGAAACCAATTCTTAAAGGATTAAGACTTGCTTCCAATCAATGGCCAAATAAAGATTCCTTAAGGAAAGACTTGCTTCCAATCAATGGCCAAATGAACTTAAAGAATAAAGAGAAACCAATTCCTTAAGGATTAAGACTTGCTTCCAATCAATGGCCAAATGAACTTAAAGAATAAAGAGAAACCAATTCCTTAAGGATTAAGACTTGCTTCCAATCAATGGCCAAATGAACTTAAAGAATATGAGAAACCAATTCCTTAAGGATTAAGACTTGCTTCCAATCAATGGCCAAATGAACTTAAAGAATAAAGAGAAACCAATTCCTTAAGGATTAAGACTTGCTTCCAATCAATGGCCAAATGAACTTAAAGAATAAAGAAACCAATTCCTTAAGGATTAAGACTTGCTTCCAATCAATGGCCAAATGAACTTAAAGAATAAGAGAAACCAATTCCTTAAGGATTAAGACTTGCTTCCAATCAATGGCCAAATGAACTTAAAGAATAAAGAGAACCAATTCCTTAAGGATTAAGACTTGCTTCAATCAATGGCCAAATGAACTTAAAGAATAAAGAGAAACCAATTCCTTAAGATTAAGACTTGCTTCCAATCAATGGCCAAATGAACTTAAAGAATAAAGAGAAACCAATTCCTTAAGGATTAAGACTTGCTTCCATCAATGGCCAAATGAACTTAAAGAATAAATGGAAACCAATTCCCTAAGGATTAAGACTTGCTTCCAATCAATGGCCAAATGAACTTAAAGAATAAAGAGAAACCAATTCCTTAAGGATTAAGACTTGCTTCCAATCAATGGCCAAATGAACTTAAAGAATAAAAAGAAATCAATTCCTTATGGATTAAGACTTGCTTCAATCAATGGCCAAATGAACTTAAAGAATAAAGAGAAACCAATTCCTTAAGGATTAAGACTTGCTTCAATCAATGGCCAAATGAACTTAAAGAATAAAGAAACCAATTCCTTAAGGATTAAGACTTGCTTCCAATCAATGGCCAAATGAACTTAAAGAATAAAGAGAAACCAATTCCTTAAGGATTAAGACTTGCTTCCAATCAATGGCCAAATGAACTTAAAGAATAAAGAGAAACCAATTGCTTAAGGATTAAGACTTGCTTCCAATCAATGGCCAAATGAACTTAAAGAATAAAGAGAAACCAATTCCTTAAGGATTAAGACTTGCTTCCAATCAATGGCCAAATGAACTTAAAGAATAAAGAAACCAATTCCTTAAGGATTAAGACTTGCTTCCATCAATGGCCAAATGAACTAAAGAATAAAGAGAAACCAATTCCTTAAGGATTAAGACTTGCTTCCAATCAATGGCCAAATGAACTTAAAGAATAAAGAGAAACCAATTCCTTAAGGATTAAGACTTGCTTCCAATCAATGGCCAAATGAACTAAAGAATAAAGAAACCAATTCCTTAAGGATTAAGACTTGCTTCCAATCAATGGCCAAATGAACTTAAAGAATAAAGAAACCAATTCCTTAAGGATTAAGACTTGCTTCCAATCATGGTGGCCAAATGAACTTAAAGAATAAAGAGAAACCAATTCCTTAAGGATTAAGACTTGCTTCCAATCAATGGCCAAATGAACTTAAAGAATAAAGAGAAACCAATTCCTTAAGGATTAAGACTTGCTTCCAATCAATGCCAAATGAACTTAAAGAATAAAGAGAACCAATTCCTTAAGGATTAAGACTTGCTTCCAATCAATGGCCAAATGAACTTAAAGAATAAAGAGAAACCAATTCCTTAAGGATTAAGACTTGCTTCCAATCAATGGCCAAATGAACTTAAAGAATAAAGAGAAACCAATTCCTTAAGGATTAAGACTTGCTTCCAATCAATGGCCAAATGAACTAAAAGAATAAAGAGAAACCAATTCCTTAAGGATTAAGACTTGCTTCCAATCAATGGCCAAATGAACTTAAAGAATAAAGAGAAACCAATTCCTTAAGATTAAGACTTGCTTCCAATCAATGGCCAAAACCAATTTAAATTAAGACTTGCTTCCAATCAATGGCCAAATGAACTTAAAGAATAAAGAGAAACCAATTCCTTAAGGATTAAGACTTGCTTCCAATCAATGGCCAAATGAACCTAAAGAATAAAGAGAAACCAATTCCTTAAGGATTAAGACTTGCTTCCAATCAATGGCTTAAATGAACTTAAAGAATAAAGAGAAACCAATTCTTAAGGATTAAGACTTGCTTCCAATCAATGGCCAAATGAACTAAAGAATAAAGAGAAACCAATTCCTTAAGATTAAGACTTGCTTCCAATCAATGGCCAAATGAACTTAAAGAATAAAGAGAAACCAATTCCTTAAGGATTAAGACTTGCTTCCAATCAATGGCTTAAATGAACTAAAGAATAAAGAGAAACCAATTCCTTAAGGATTAAGACTTGCTTCCAATCAATGGCCAAATGAACTTAAAGAATAAAGAGAAACCAATTCCTTAAGGATTAAGACTTGCTTCCAATCAATGGCCAAATGAACTTAAAGAATAAAGAAAACCAATTCCTTAAGGATTAAGACTTGCTTCCAATCAATGCCAAATGAACTTAAAGAATAAAGAGAAACCAATTCCTTAAGGATTAAGACTTGCTTCAATCAATGGCCAAATGAACTTAAAGAATAAAGAGAAACCAATTCCTTAAGGATTAAGACTTGCTTCCAATCAATGGCCAAATGAACTTAAAGAATAAAGAGAAACCAATTCCTTAAGGATTAAGACTTGCTTCCAATCAATGGCCAAATGAACTTAAAGAATAAAGAGAAACCAATTCCTTAAGGATTAAGACTTGCTTCCAATCAATGGCCAAATGAACTTAAAGAATAAAGAGAAACCAATTCCTTAAGGATTAAGACTTGCTTCCAATCAATGGCCAAATGAACTTAAAGAATAAAGAGAAACCAATTCCTTAAGGATTAAGACTTGCTTCCAATCAATGGCCAAATGAACTTAAAGAATAAAGAGAAACCAATTCCTTAAGGATTAAGACTTGCTTCCAATCAATGGCCAAATGAACTTAAAGAATAAAGAAACCAATTCCTTAAGGATTAAGACTTGCTTCCAATCAATGGCCAAATGAACTTAAAGAATAAAGAGAAACCAATTCCTTAAGGATTAAGACTTGCTTCCAATCAATGGCCAAATGAACTTAAAGAATAAAGAGAAACCAATTCCTTAAGGATTAAGACTTGCTTCCAATCAATGGCCAAATGAACTTAAAGAATAAAGAGAAACCAATTCCTTAAGGATTAAGACTTGCTTCCAATCAATGGCCAAATGAACTTAAAGAATAAAGAGAAACCAATTCCTTAAGGATTAAGACTTGCTTCCAATCAATGGCCAAATGAACTTAAAGAATAAAGAGAAACCAATTCCTTAAGGATTAAGACTTGCTTCCAATCAATGGCCAAATGAACTTAAAGAATAAAGAGAAACCAATTCCTTAAGGATTAAGACTTGCTTCCAATCAATGGCCAAATGAACTTAAAGAATAAAGAGAAACCAATTCCTTAAGGATTAAGACTTGCTTCCAATCAATGGCCAAATGAACTTAAAGAATAAAGAGAAACCAATTCCTTAAGGATTAAGACTTGCTTCCAATCAATGGCCAAATGAACTTAAAGAATAAAGAGAAACCAATTCCTTAAGGATTAAGACTTGCTTCCAATCAATGGCCAAATGAACTTAAAGAATAAAGAGAAACCAATTCCTTAAGGATTAAGACTTGCTTCCAATCAATGGCCAAATGAACTTAAGAATAAAGAGAAACCAATTCCTTAAGGATTAAGACTTGCTTCAATCAATGGCCAAATGAACTTAAAGAATAAAGAGAAACCAATTCCTTAAGGATTAAGACTTGCTTCCAATCAATGGCCAAATGAACTTAAAGAATAAAGAGAAACCAATTCCTTAAGGATTAAGACTTGCTTCCAATCAATGGCCAAATGAACTAAAAGAATAAAGAGAAACCAATTCCTTAAGGATTAAGACTTGCTTCCAATCAATGGCCAAATGAACTTAAAGAATAAAGAGAAACCAATTCCTTAAGGATTAAGACTTGCTTCCAATCAATGGCCAAATGAACTTAAAGAATAAAGAAACCAATTCCTTAAGGATTAAGACTTGCTTCAATCAATGGCCAAATGAACTAAAGAATAAAGAGAAACCAATTCTTAAGGATTAAGACTTGCTTCCAATCAATGGCCAAATGAACTTAAAGAATAAAGAGAAACCAATTCCTTAAGGATTAAGACTTGCTTCCAATCAATGGCCAAATGAACTTAAAGAATAAAGAGAAACCAATTCCTTAAGGATTAAGACTTGCTTCCAATCAATGGCCAAATGAACTTAAAGAATAAAGAGAAACCAATTCCTTAAGGATTAAGACTTGCTTCCAATCAATGGCAAATGAACTTAAAGAATAAAGAGAAACCAATTCCTTAAGGATTAAGACTTGCTTCCAATCAATGGCCAAATGAACTTAAAGAATAAAGAGAAACCAATTCCTTAAGGATTAAGACTTGCTTCCAATCAATGGCCAAATGAACTAAAGAATAAAGAGAAACCAATTCCTTAAGGATTAAGACTTGCTTCCAATCAATGGCCAAATGAACTTAAAGAATAAAGAAACCAATTCCTTAAGGATTAAGACTTGCTTCAATCAATGGCCAAATGAACTTAAAGAATAAAGAGAAACCAATTCCTAAGGATTAAGACTTGCTTCAATCAATGGCCAAATGAACCTAAAGAATAAAGAGAAACCAATTCCTTAAGGATTAAGACTTGCTTCCAATCAATGGCCAAATGAACTTAAAGAAAAAGAGAAACCAATTCCTTAAGGATTAAGACTTGCTTCCAATCAATGGCCAAATGAACTTAAAGAATAAAGAGAAACCAATTCCTTAAGGATTAAGACTTGCTTCCAATCAATGGCCAAATGAACTTAAAGAATAAAGAGAAACCAATTCCTTAAGGATTAAGACTTGCTTCCAATCAATGGCCAAATGAACTTAAAGAATAATAGGAAACCAATTCCTTAAGGATTAAGACTTGCTTCCAATCAATGGCCAAATGAACTTAAAGAATAAAGAGAAACCAATTCCTTAAGGATTAAGACTTGCTTCCAATCAATGGCCAAATGAACTTAAAGAATAAAGAGAAACCAATTCCTTAAGGATTAAGACTTGCTTCGAATCAATCGCCAAATGAACTTAAAGAATACAGATAAACCAATTCCTTAAGGATTAAGACTTGCTTCCAATCAATGGCCAAATGAACTTAAAGAATAAAAAGAAACCAATTCATTAAGGATTAAGACTTGCATTCAATCAATATCCAAAAGAACTTAAAGAATAAAGAGAAACCAATTCCTTAAGGATTAAGACTTGCTTCCAATCAATGGCCACAAGAACTTAAAGAATAAAGAAACCAATTCCTTAAGGATTAAGACTTGCTTCCAATCAATGGCCAAATGAACTTAAGAATAAAGAGAAACCAATTCCTTAAGGATTAAGACTTGCTTCCAATCAATGGCCAAATGAACTTAAAGAATAAAGAAACCAATTCCTTAAGGATTAAGACTTGCTTCCAATCAATGGCCAAATGAACTTAAAGAATAAAGAGAAACCAATTCCTTAAGGATTAAGACTTGCTTCCAATCAATGGCCAAATGAACTTAAAGAATAAAGAGAAACCAATTCCTTAAGGATTAAGACTTGCTTCAATCAATGGCAAATGAACTAAAAGAATAAAGAGAAACCAATTCCTTAAGGATTAAGACTTGCTTCCAATCAATGGCCAAATGAACTTAAAGAATAAGAGAAACCAATTCCTTAAGGATTAAGACTTGCTTCCAATCAATGGCCAAATGAACTTAAAGAATAAAGAGAAACCAATTCCTTAAGGATTAAGACTTGCTTCCAATCAATGGCCAAATGAACTAAAAGAATAAAGAGAAACCAATTCCTTAAGGATTAAGACTTGCTTCCAATCAATGGCCAAATGAACTTAAAGAATAAAGAGAAACCAATTCCTTAAGGATTAAGACTTGCTTCCAATCAATGGCCAAATGAACTTAAAGAATAAAGAGAAACCAATTCCTTAAGGATTAAGACTTGCTTCCAATCAATGGCCAAATGAACTTAAAGAATAAAGAGAAACCAATTCCTTAAGGATTAAGACTTGCTTCCAATCAATGGCCAAATGAACTTAAAGAATAAAGAGAAACCAATTCCTTAAGGATTAAGACTTGCTTCCAATCAATGGCCAAATGAACTTAAAGAATAAAGAGAAACCAATTCCTTAAGGATTAAGACTTGCTTCCAATCAATGGCCAAATGAACTTAAAGAATAAAGAGAAACCAATTCCTTAAGGATTAAGACTTGCTTCCAATCAATGGCCAAATGAACTTAAAGAATAAAGAGAAACCAATTCCTTAAGGATTAAGACTTGCTTCCAATCAATGGCCAAATGAACTTAAAGAATAAAGAGAAACCAATTCCTTAAGGATTAAGACTTGCTTCCAATCAATGGCCAAATGAACTTAAAGAATAAAGAGAAACCAATTCCTTAAGGATTAAGACTTGCTTCCAATCAATGGCCAAATGAACTTAAAGAATAAAGAGAAACCAATTCCTTAAGGATTAAGACTTGCTTCAATCAATGGCCAAATGAACTTAAAGAATAAAGAGAAACCAATTCCTTAAGGATTAAGACTTGCTTCAATCAATGGCCAAATGAACTAAAAGAATAAAGAGAAACCAATTCCTTAAGGATTAAGACTTGCTTCCAATCAATGGCCAAATGAACTTAAAGAATAAAGAAAACCAATTCCTTAAGGATTAAGACTTGCTTCCAATCAATGGCCAAATGAACTTAAAGAATAAAGAAAACCAATTCCTTAAGATTAAGACTTGCTTCCAATCAATGGCCAAATGAACTTAAAGAATAAAGAGAAACCAATTCCTTAAGGATTAAGACTTGCTTCCAATCAATGGCCAAATGAACTAAAGAATAAAGAGAAACCAATTCCTTAAGGATTAAGACTTGCTTCCAATCAATGGCCAAATGAACTAAAGAATAAAGAGAAACCAATTCCTTAAGGATTAAGACTTGCTTCCAATCAATGGCCAAATGAACTTAAAGAATAAAGAGAAACCAATTCCTTAAGGATTAAGACTTGCTTCCAATCAATGCCAAATGAACTAAAGAATAAAGAGAAACCAATTCCTTAAGGATTAAGACTTGCTTCCAATCAATGGCCAAATGAACTTAAAGAATAAAGAGAAACCAATTCCTTAAGGATTAAGACTTGCTTCCAATCAATGGCCAAATGAACTTAAAGAATAAAGAGAAACCAATTCCTTAAGGATTAAGACTTGCTTCCAATCAATGGCCAAATGAACTTAAAGAATAAAGAGAAACCAATTCCTTAAGGATTAAGACTTGCTTCCAATCAATGGCCAAATGAACTTAAAGAATAAAGAGAAACCAATTCCTTAAGGATTAAGACTTGCTTCCAATCAATGGCCAAATGAACTTAAAGAATAAAGAGAAACCAATTCCTTAAGGATTAAGACTTGCTTCCAATCAATGGCCAAATGAACTTAAAGAATAAAGAGAACCAATTCCTTAAGGATTAAGACTTGCTTCAATCAATGGCCAAATGAACTTAAAGAATAAAGAGAAACCAATTCCTTAAGGATTAAGACTTGCTTCCAATCAATGGCCAAATGAACTTAAAGAATAAAGAGAAACCAATTCCTTAAGGATTAAGACTTGCTTCCAATCAATGGCCAAATGAACTTAAAGAATAAAAGAAACCAATTCCTTAAGGATTAAGACTTGCTTCCAATCAATGGCCAAATGAACTTAAAGAATAAAGAGAAACCAATTCCTTAAGGATTAAGACTTGCTTCCAGACAATGGCCAAATGAACTAAAGAATAAAGAGAAACCAATTCCTTAAGGATTAAGACTTGCTTCAATCAATGGCCAAATGAACTTAAGAATAAAGAAACCAATTCCTTAAGGATTAAGACTTGCTTCCAATCAATGGCCAAATGAACTTAAAGAATAAAGAGAAACCAATTCCTTAAGGATTAAGACTTGCTTCCAATCAATGGCCAAATGAACTTAAAGAATAAAGAGAAACCAATTCCTTAAGGATTAAGACTTGCTTCCAATCAATGGCCAAATGAACTTAAAGAATAAAGAGAAACCAATTCCTTAAGGATTAAGACTTGCTTCCAATCAATGGCCAAATGAACTTAAAGAATAAAGAGAAACCAATTCCTTAAGGATTAAGACTTGCTTCCAATCAATGGCCAAATGAACTAAAAGAATAAAGAGAAACCAATTCCTTAAGGATTAAGACTTGCTTCCAATCAATGGCCAAATGAACTTAAAGAATAAAGAGAAACCAATTCCTTAAGGATTAAGACTTGCTTCCAATCAATGGCCAAATGAACTTAAAGAATAAAGAGAAACCAATTCCTTAAGATTAAGACTTGCTTCCAATCAATGGCCAAATGAACTAAAGAATAAAGAGAAACCAATTCCTTAAGGATTAAGACTTGCTTCCAATCAATGGCCAAATGAACTTAAAGAATAAAGAGAAACCAATTCCTTAAGGATTAAGACTTGCTTCCAATCAATGGCCAAATGAACTTAAAGAATAAAGAGAAACCAATTCCTTAAGGATTAAGACTTGCTTCCAATCAATGGCCAAATGAACTTAAAGAATAAAGAGAAACCAATTCCTTAAGGATTAAGACTTGCTTCCAATCAATGGCCAAATGAACTTAAAGAATAAAGAGAAACCAATTCCTTAAGGATTAAGACTTGCTTCCAATCAATGGCCAAATGAACTTAAAAGAATAAAGAGAAACCAATTCCTTAAGGATTAAGACTTGCTTCCAATCAATGGCCAAATGAACTTAAAGAATAAAGAGAAACCAATTCCTTAAGGATTAAGACTTGCTTCCAATCAATGGCCAAATGAACTTAAAGAATAAAGAGAAACCAATTCCTTAAGGATTAAGACTTGCTTCCAATCAATGGCCAAATGAACTTAAAGAATAAAGAGAAACCAATTCCTTAAGGATTAAGACTTGCTTCCAATCAATGGCCAAATGAACTTAAAGAATAAAGAGAAACCAATTCCTTAAGGATTAAGACTTGCTTCCAATCAATGGCCAAATGAACTTAAAGAATAAAGAGAAACCAATTCCTTAAGGATTAAGACTTGCTTCCAATCAATGGCCAAATGAACTTAAAGAATAAAGAGAAACCAATTCCTTAAGGATTAAGACTTGCTTCCAATCAATGGCCAAATGAACTTAAAGAATAAAGAGAAACCAATTCCTTAAGGATTAAGACTTGCTTCCAATCAATGGCCAAATGAACTTAAAGAATAAAGAGAAACCAATTCCTTAAGGATTAAGACTTGCTTCCAATCAATGGCCAAATGAACTTAAAGAATAAAGAGAAACCAATTCCTTAAGGATTAAGACTTGCTTCCAATCAATGGCCAAATGAACTTAAAGAATAAAGAGAAACCAATTCCTTAAGGATTAAGACTTGCTTCCAATCAATGGCCAAATGAACTAAAGAATAAAGAGAAACCAATTCCTTAAGGATTAAGACTTGCTTCCAATCAATGGCCAAATGAACTTAAGAATAAAGAGAAACCAATTCCTTAAGGATTAAGACTTGCTTCCAATCAATGGCCAAATGAACTTAAAGAATAAAGAAACCAATTCCTTAAGGATTAAGACTTGCTTCCAATCAATGGCCAAATGAACTTAAAGAATAAAGAGAAACCAATTCCTTAAGGATTAAGACTTGCTTCCAATCAATGGCCAAATGAACTTAAAGAATAAAGAGAAACCAATTCCTTAAGGATTAAGAATTGCTTCCAATCAATGGCCAAATGAACTTAAAGAATAAAGAGAAACCAATTCCTTAAGGATTAAGACTTGCTTCCAATCAATGGCCAAATGAACTTAAAGAATAAAGAGAAACCAATTCCTTAAGGATTAAGACTTGCTTCCAATCAATGGCCAAATGAACTAAAGAATAAAGAGAAACCAATTCCTTAAGGATTAAGACTTGCTTCCAATCAATGGCCAAATGAACTTAAAGAATAAAGAAACCAATTCCTTAAGGATTAAGACTTGCTTCCAATCAATGGCCAAATGAACTAAAGAATAAAGAGAAACCAATTCCTTAAGGATTAAGACTTGCTTCCAATCAATGGCCAAATGAACTTAAAGAATAAGAGAAACCAATTCCTTAAGGATTAAGACTTGCTTCCAATCAATGGCCAAATGAACTTAAAGAATAAAGAGAAACCAATTCCTTAAGGATTAAGACTTGCTTCCAATCAATGGCCAAAATGAACTTAAAGAATAAAGAGAAACCAATTCCTTAAGGATTAAGACTTGCTTCCAATCAATGGCCAAATGAACTTAAAGAATAAAGAGAAACCAACTTCTCAAGGATTAAGACTTGATTCCAATCAATGGCTAAATGAACTTAAAGAATAAAGAGAAACCAATTCCTTACGGATTAAGACTTGCTTCCAATCAATGGCCAAATGAACTTAAAGAATAAAGAGAAACCAATTCCTTAAGGATTAAGACTTGCGTCCAATCAATGGCCAAATGAACTTAAAGAATAAAGAGAAACCAATTCCTTAAGGATTAAGACTTGCTTCCAATCAATGGCCAAATGAACTTAAAGAATAAAGAGAAACCAATTCCTTAAGGATTAAGACTTGCTTCCAATCAATGGCCAAATGAACTTAAAGAATAAAGAGAAACCAATTCCTTAAGGATTAAGACTTGCTTCCAATCAATGGCCAAATGAACTTAAAGAATAAAGAGAAACCAATTCCTTAAGGATTAAGACTTGCTTCCAATCAATGGCCAAATGAACTAAAGAATAAAGAGAAACCAATTCCTTAAGGATTAAGACTTGCTTCCAATCAATGGCCAAATGAACTTAAAGAATAAAGAGAAACCAATTCCTTAAGGATTAAGACTTGCTTCCAATCAATGGCCAAATGAACTTAAAGAATAAAGAGAAACCAATTCCTTAAGGATTAAGACTTGCTTCCAATCAATGGCCAAATGAACTAAAGAATAAAGAGAAACCAATTCCTTAAGGATTAAGACTTGCTTCCAATCAATGGCCAAATGAACTAAAGAATAAAGAGAACCAATTCCTTAAGGATTAAGACTTGCTTCCAATCAATGGCCAAATGAACTTAAAGAATAAAGAGAAACCAATTCCTTAAGGATTAAGACTTGCTTCCAATCAATGGCCAACTGAACTTAAAGAATAAAGAGAAACCAATTCCTTAAGGATTAAGACTTGCTTCCAATCAATGGCCAAATGAACTTAAAGAATAAAGAGAAACCAATTCCTTAAGGATTAAGACTTGCTTCCAATCAATGGCCAAATGAACTTAAAGAATAAAGAGAAACCAATTCCTTAAGGATTAAGACTTGCTTCCAATCAATGGCCAAATGAACTTAAAGAATAAAGAGAAACCAATTCCTTAAGGATTAAGACTTGCTTCCAATCAATGGCCAAATGAACTAAAGAATAAAGAAACCAATTCCTTAAGGATTAAGACTTGCTTCCAATCAATGGCCAAATGAACTTAAAGAATAAAGAGAAACCAATTCCTTAAGGATTAAGACTTGCTTCCAATCAATGGCCAAATGAACTTAAAGAATAAAGAAAACCAATTCCTTAAGGATTAAACTGCTTCCAATCTTAAATGAATAAAGAGAAACCAATTCCTTAAGGATTAAGACTTGCTTCCAATCAATGGCCAAATGAACTTAAAGAATAAAGAGAAACCAATTCCTTAAGGATTAAGACTTGCTTCCAATCAATGGCCAAATGAACTTAAAGAATAAAGAGAAACCAATTCCTTAAGGATTAAGACTTGCTTCCAATCAATGGCCAAATGAACTTAAAGAATAAAGAGAAACCAATTCCTTAAGGATTAAGACTTGCTTCCAATCAATGGCCAAATGAACTTAAAGAATAAAGAGAAACCAATTCCTTAAGGATTAAGACTTGCTTCCAATCAATGGCCAAATGAACTTAAAGAATAAAGAAACCAATTCCTTAAGGATTAAGACTTGCTTCCAATCAATGGCCAAATGAACTTAAAGAATAAAGAAAACCAATTCCTTAAGGATTAAGACTTGCTTCCAATCAATGGCCAAATGAACTTAAAGAATAAAGAAACCAATTCCTTAAGGATTAAGACTTGCTTCCAATCAATGGCCAAATGAACTTAAAGAATAAAGAAACCAATTCCTTAAGGATTAAGACTTGCTTCCAATCAATGGCCAAATGAACTTAAAGAATAAAGAGAAACCAATTCCTTAAGGATTAAGACTTGCTTCCAATCAATGGCCAAATGAACTTAAAGAATAAAGAGAAACCAATTCCTTAAGGATTAAGACTTGCTTCCAATCAATGGCCAAATGAACTTAAAGAATAAAGAGAAACCAATTCCTTAAGGATTAAGACTTGCATCCAATCAATGGCCAAATGAACTTAAAGAATAAAGAGAAACCAATTCCTTAAGGATTAAGACTTGCTTCCAATCAATGGCCAAATGAACTAAAGAATAAAGAAACCAATTCCTTAAGGATTAAGACTTGCTTCAATCAATGGCCAAATGAACTTAAAGAATAAAGAGAAACCAATTCCTTAAGGATTAAGACTTGCTTCCAATCAATGGCCAAATGAACTTAAAGAATAAAGAGAAACCAATTCCTTAAGGATTAAGACTTGCTTCCAATCAATGGCCAAATGAACTTAAAGAATAAAGAGAAACCAATTCCTTAAGGATTAAGACTTGCTTCCAATCAATGGCCAAATGAACTTAAAGAATAAAGAGAAACCAATTCCTTAAGGATTAAGACTTGCTTCCAATCAATGGCCAAATGAACCTAAAGAATAAAGAGAAACCAATTCCTTAAGGATTAAGACTTGCTTCCAATCAATGGCCAAATGAACTTAAAGAATAAAGAAACCAATTCCTTAAGGATTAAGACTTGCTTCCAATCAATGGCCAAATGAACTTAAAGAATAAAGAAACCAATTCCTTAAGGATTAAGACTTGCTTCCAATCAATGGCCAAATGAACTTAAAGAATAAAGAGAAACCAATTCCTTAAGGATTAAGACTTGCTTCCAATCAATGGCCAAATGAACTTAAAGAATAAAGAGAAACCAATTCCTTAAGGATTAAGACTTGCTTCCAATCAATGGCCAAATGAACTTAAAGAATAAAGAGAAACCAATTCCTTAAGGATTAAGACTTGCTTCCAATCAATGGCCAAATGAACTTAAAGAATAAAGAGAAACCAATTCCTTAAGGATTAAGACTTGCTTCCAATCAATGGCCAAATGAACTTAAAGAATAAAGAGAAACCAATTCCTTAAGGATTAAGACTTGCTTCCAATCAATGGCCAAATGAACTTAAAGAATAAAGAGAAACCAATTCCTTAAGGATTAAGACTTGCTTCCAATCAATGGCCAAATGAACTTAAAGAATAAAGAGAAACCAATTCCTTAAGGATTAAGACTTGCTTCCAATCAATGGCCAAATGAACTTAAAGAATAAAGAGAAACCAATTCCTTAAGGATTAAGACTTGCTTCCAATCAATGGCCAAATGAACTTAAAGAATAAAGAGAAACCAATTCCTTAAGGATTAAGACTTGCTTCCAATCAATGGCCAAATGAACTTAAAGAATAAAGAGAAACCAATTCCTTAAGGATTAAGACTTGCTTCCAATCAATGGCCAAATGAACTTAAAGAATAAAGAGAAACCAATTCCTTAAGGATTAAGACTTGCTTCCAATCAATGCCAAATGAACTAAAGAATAAAGAGAAACCAATTCCTTAAGGATTAAGACTTGCTTCCAATCAATGGCCAAATGAACTTAAAGAATAAAGAAACCAATTCCTTAAGGATTAAGACTTGCTTCCAATCAATGGCCAAATGAACTTAAAGAATAAAGAGAAACCAATTCCTTAAGGATTAAGACTTGCTTCAATCAATGGCCAAATGAACCTAAAGAATAAAGAGAAACCAATTTGTTAAGGATTAAGACTTGCTTCCAATCAATGGCCAAATGAACTTAAAGAATAAAGAGAAACCAATTCCTTAAGGATTAAGACTTGCTTCCAATCAATGGCCAAATGAACTTAAAGAATAAAGAGAAACCAATTCCTTAAGGATTAAGACTTGCTTCCAATCAATGGCCAAATGAACTTAAAGAATAAAGAGAAACCAATTCCTTAAGGATTAAGACTTGCTTCCAATCAATGGCCAAATGAACTAAAGAATAAAGAAACCAATTCCTTAAGGATTAAGACTTGCTTCCAATCAATGGCCAAATGAACTTAAAGAATAAAGAGAAACCAATTCCTTAAGGATTAAGACTTGCTTCCAATCAATGGCCAAATGAACTAAAGAATAAAGAGAAACCAATTCCTTAAGGATTAAGACTTGCTTCCAATCAATGGCCAAATGAACTTAAAGAATAAAGAGAAACCAATTCCTTAAGGATTAAGACTTGCTTCCAATCAATGGCCAAATGAACTTAAAGAATAAAGAGAAACCAATTCCTTAAGGATTAAGACTTGCTTCAATCAATGGCCAAATGAACTTAAAGAATAAAGAGAAACCAATTCCTTAAGGATTAAGACTTGCTTCCAATCAATGGCCAAATGAACTTAAAAATAAAGAGAAACCAATTCCTTAAGGATTAAGACTTGCTTCCAATCAATGGCCAAATGAACTTAAAGAATAAAGAGAAACCAATTCCTTAAGGATTAAGACTTGCTTCCAATCAATGGCCAAATGAACTTAAAGAATAAAGAGAAACCAATTCCTTAAGGATTAAGACTTGCTTCCAATCAATGGCCAAATGAACTTAAAGAATAAAGAGAAACCAATTCCTTAAGGATTAAGACTTGCTTCCAATCAATGGCCAAATGAACTTAAAGAATAAAGAGAAACCAATTCCTTAAGGATTAAGACTTGCTTCCAATCAATGGCCAAATGAACTTAAAGAATAAAGAGAAACCAATTCCTTAAGGATTAAGACTTGCTTCCAATCAATGGCCAAATGAACTTAAAGAATAAAGAGAAACCAATTCCTTAAGGATTAAGACTTGCTTCCAATCAATGGCCAAATGAACTTAAAAATAAAGAGAAACCAATTCCTTAAGGATTAAGACTTGCTTCCAATCAATGGCCAAATGAACTTAAAGAATAAAGAGAAACCAATTCCTTAAGGATTAAGACTTGCTTCCAATCAATGGCCAAATGAACTTAAAGAATAAAGAGAAACCAATTCCTTAAGGATTAAGACTTGCTTCCAATCAATGGCCAAATGAACTTAAAGAATAAAGAGAAACCAATTCCTTAAGGATTAAGACTTGCTTCCAATCAATGGCCAAATGAACTTAAAGAATAAAGAAACCAATTCCTTAAGGATTAAGACTTGCTTCCAATCAATGGCCAAATGAACTTAAAGAATAAAGAGAAACCAATTCCTTAAGGATTAAGACTTGCTTCCAATCAATGGCCAAATGAACTTAAAGAATAAAGAGAAACCAATTCCTTAAGGATTAAGACTTGCTTCCAATCAATGGCCAAATGAACTAAAAGAATAAAGAGAAACCAATTCCTTAAGGATTAAGACTTGCTTCCAATCAATGGCCAAATGAACTTAAAGAATAAAGAGAAACCAATTCCTTAAGGATTAAGACTTGCTTCCAATCAATGGCCAAATGAACTTAAAGAATAAAGAGAAACCAATTCCTTAAGGATTAAGACTTGCTTCCAATCAATGGCCAAATGAACTAAAGAATAAAGAAACCAATTCCTTAAGGATTAAGACTTGCTTCCAATCAATGGCCAAATGAACTTAAAGAATAAAGAGAAACCAATTCCTTAAGGATTAAGACTTGCTTCCAATCAATGGCCAAATGAACTAAAGAATAAAGAGAAACCAATTCCTTAAGGATTAAGACTTGCTTCCAATCAATGGCCAAACGAACCTAAAGAATAAAGAGAAACCAATTCCTTAAGGATTAAGACTTGCTTCCAATCAATGGCCAAATGAACTTAAAGAATAAAGAGAAACCAATTCCTTAAGGATTAAGACTTGCTTCCAATCAATGGCCAAATGAACTTAAAGAATAAAGAGAAACCAATTCCTTAAGGATTAAGACTTGCTTCCAATCAATGGCCAAATGAACAAATAAAGAACTTAAAGAATAAAGAGAAACCAATTCCTTAAGGATTAAGACTTGCTTCAATCAATGGCCAA
>JAVHNN010000210.1:0-17001 GCA_031439585.1 Pterocarpus macrocarpus
TATAGAAAACGTGAAAATGATGTGCATTACTATGACTTAGCATAAAGTTGTCTTATAAGAGAAAAGTAATTTTATAGATTTTTAAAAGTGTTTAGGTGTGACTTTTAAAAAGGTGCATCTAATATAAAAAAAAAAATTAAAAATACTTAGCTTATGAAAAAAATAAAATAAAAGTGATTTTTTTTATGAAGTTATCTTTCAAAAATATCATTTACTTTTATTTAAAATTATAATACACATCTTTCTTTATCTATCCCTTATAAAATTTCAATTTTTTTTTTCATTTTTTGAATTTTATTTTTGTAATTTGATTATAAGAAAGTATTTTTGATCTCCACATAAATTTATAAATATTTTTAATAATTAAAAGTACTTCTCAGATAATTTATCTACATATAAAGTAATTTTTTTCTAAAAAATAAAATTTTACTAAAAATTAAAAAAAGTGAGGTTATTTTGTTTATAACCTTATCCAAACACACCCATGCAGGGATGGATACGAGTATGAGTTTGTTGGGAAGATCGTTGAACGAGTGTCAAGGGAGATTAAATGTGCTGCTTTACCTGTTGTTGATTACCCAGTTGGACTGGAGTCCCAAGTGCTAGCTTTCTACTCTTCTTCTTCATTTTCTTCCTTTAGTTATGAAAGGAAATATGATGTGTTCCTCAACTTTAGAGGCATTGATACTAGCTTTGGTTTCACTGGCAATCTTTACAAAACTCTCTGTCACAAGGGGATCCACACCTTCATGGATGATGAGGAACTTCCTAGTGGGAATGAAATCTCAGGAACACTTATCAAGGCAATTGAAGGGTCCAGGATTGCCATCCTAGTACTCTCTAAGAACTATGCTGCTTCTTCTTATTGCTTAGATGAACTTGTCAAGATCATGTTATGCTCTCAACGTCATGGCCAGTTTGTTTTGCCAGTTTTTTATGATGTGGATCCTTCTGATGTGAGACATCACAGAGGCACTTATGGTGAAGCACTAGCTAGGCATGAGGAGAGGTTCAAATATGACATGAAGAAAGTGCAGAAATGGAGGGATAGTTTGCGCCACGCATCTGAATTAGCCGGCTTTCATTTCAAAGGGTACTTGACAATATGTTGTTTCTTTGCTTTTTATTTGTCCAAGTATTAAAAGTTGAGTTGTGATAAATAAGTATAGAAAACATTGACATGGTGAATTGCTATGACTTAGCACAAAGTTGTCTTATATTCGGCAGGGATGAATATGAACATGAGTTTATTGGGAAGATCATTGAAGTGGTGTCAAAGAATATTAAACATGTTTTTCAAGTTCCTGATTATGCAATTGGACTGGAGTCCCGAGTGTCAAAGGTAATCTCATTTCTATTTGACTTGAAGATGGAGATGGTGATGATGTCCACATGGTGGGGATCCATGGAAATGGTGGAACAAACAAAACAATGTTAGCTCTAGCAATTTATCACTTAATTGCTGACTGTTTTAAAGGTTTATATTTTCTTGAAATCATGAGAGAAAATTCAAATAAACATGGTTTAGTACATCTTCGAAATATCCTTCTTTTTCAAGTATTGAGAGAGCAGAAAATTAAGCTTAAAGAGCTGGGCTCAAACAGCTTAATTTCAAATGATACGGCATAGGTTTAGATATAAGAAAGCTCTTTTGATGCTAGTTGATGTTAACAAAACTAGAGCAATTACAGACTATTATTGGAAAACTTGATTGGTTTGGTCGTGGAACTAGAGTCATTATTATGACACAGGACAAACATTCACAAGATCTCATGGGATTGAAAGAACGATGAGCTAGAGCATTTGAATTGGATATGTGCTCTTGAGTTACTTAGTTGGAAAGCTTTTAAAATTGATATTATTAGTCCAATTTACATAGATATTTTAAACCATACAATAACTTATGCTTGTGGACTTCCAAATGGTTTTGGAAGCAATAGGCTCGAACTTGTTTGGAAAAAGTATAGAGGAGTGGAAATTTGGATTTGATCAATACAAAAGAATCCCCAATAAGGAAATCCAAAAGATACTGAAAATATGAACTTTTTCGCAAGTTAGGCATTTGAAATAGTTAATCTTTAGTGTCACCGTTTTCATTTTTCTATTCTTAGGAGTCAAGTACCATTGCATCAACAAGAAAAGAGAATATAGCACAACTGGGTGATAAAATCACTTCTGGAGAACAAATCAATGGCTCATCAGGGCCTCATGTTTCTGAAAATATTGGCCTTAAAAGAAGCAAACAAATGTCAATTATTCAAGCTGAACCAAACGCAGAAGTCACAGGTCAACTCAATGAAAATCAACCAGGGATTTGCCATACTCATTTTGCAGAAGGAATAGATAATGGTCAACAAGAAGTGCCAAATGCAGAAACCTACACAAATATTGTTGAATCTACCATTGATGAAGACAAGATGGAAGCATTTTATGCTTCTCTTGAAGCAGAGACCGCTTCTCAGTCTCATCTCCAACAACCCAACACTGTATCGGTCATAACTGGGCCTAGTGAAGAAACCGAGGAACTAAATTCAGAAGCCGCAGGACTATCAAGAGCAGAGAAAGCGAGAGAGGAAATTGAAGCTAATGTTAAAGACTTCAAGGAATTGGAAATGGTGGAGAAGTCTTTGTGCACTCGGTTGGCATCTATGCAGGAAAATAAGAGAGAACTTGAAGAGCAAATTAATGCCTTAAAAGTTGAGATCGTAGATTTTACAGCAGAGAAAGACAAAGTTGCAAAGAAAAAGAGAGAATTGTTTGACAATGGAAAATTGCTGAAAGGTGAAAGGGATGGTTTGAGGAACCAAGTGCCAAGGTTGAAAGCTGAGCAAGAAGGGTAAAGGTAACACAGGCTAATATTGAAGCAGAATGGTCAAAGCTTGGAGAACAAGTCATTGGTAGCAGTAGTTTTGAAGAGTGGCTCTAAGAAAGCCTTGACAAAATTCCAGGTTTATGTTAGCAAAATGGAATGATTACCAAAAAGTTTTACGAGTACTGTAAGGAGCATATCCTATAGGAGTAGTCGAGTGCCAATTATTTCACTGTGGTGTGTTTTTCATTCTCTAATTCATTTTCAAGGTTCATCATAGACATAGAACTTTCTATTTTCAAATGCATGGATGCACACGGAAAAAAAAATATAATGAAAGAGAACAAAACTAATTTTTAATGCATCTATATTCATTGACTAAATTGGTCTATGTAACCCAACATGCTCGCTATCTTTGTGACGCCGAAATCATTGACCAGTTGTACAGACGAAAATAAAATTAGGACTCATAATAAAGAGACAAACAAATTATTGCCTTTAATCAATTTAGACCACCATTGCTTTGCAGAAGGAAGGGATTATAATTTTGTATATTTCTCCCGTTGATAATGTTGTATTAAAGAAACATATAAGAAAGAAAAAAACACCTACTCTGTATCACACAAAACGGCTTAAATTTAAAACTCAGCCTATTAGAGTTTCGGTATTAATCATTCTCAAGATGAGTGCTAACTAACTACTAAACCTAATATGAATTTATACATGCTCATCCATTTAGGCCAAATAAGTAAATAAAGTGTTGGTCCACTTCAAAAATAAATAAATAAACAAACAACCGTTAGTGCACTTCAAAAATAAATAAGTGTTAGATCCAAGAATAAATAAATAAAGTGTTACTACTTACTTGTAATAAAGGCTTCAGATATTAATATATTCCCAAACATAATGGAGGGACGATGTGATTTAAATGAAAATTGAATATCACTATTGTTCGATATGAAAGCTAAGGGTGTTCGCGATCTGCTTTAATCGATTTTGAGAAAATTTATTCATTCTAAATAATAAAATATATAGTAGTTTAGGTTGGATCGCTTTAGTTTAGATTTTAAATCGATCCAACCTAAACTAATTTTTCATTAAGCTTTGGATTGAATTGGTTTAATCAATTTTTTATAAAAGAAAGTCTTAACTATAAAGTATTATAAATGAAAAGTAACTCAAATAAATAGAATAAGTAAATAAAAATAACTTTTATAATATGTATAAAATAATATTTAAATAAAAATGACATAAGAATATAGAAAATTATATTATAAGTTAAAAGTATTATAAATAAAGTATAAATTTAACAATAAAAATTTATATTATATAATATTATTCGCTTATATTAGATTGGATCGGTTTTGAAAATTAAATCCGAAATCTAATCTAATCTAATCTAAACAGTTTGTGAAAAATAAAATCTAAATCAATCAAATTTTTATGATTTTAATCAATTTTTTATTTAGATTGGATTGATTTAATGATTTTAATTGATTGGATTGAATTTGAATACTCCTAATAAAAGCTTGCATCCCACAACCAACAAAGTTCCTTCATCCAAGAGGGAAGCTAAAAAAGGGAAAAGAACAAAATAAATAAATAAATAAAATGGAATATTGGAATAGCTCTTCTTTGTAAGCCAGCCACAAATTCAAATAAAAGAACTGTTTGTTGAATAATGCTTTAGTGAATTCGTTGAGTAAAGATATACAGTATAACGCGTTAGCCATGTGTGACCATGTTCCGAGTCTCTATCTACAACTTTTGTGCCACAACACAGTCAGTAACAAGTTAAGAGCTTCAATATCTGAGGAATAACATTGTTGCAGTTTGTTCATAGCCTTATTGCTCGTGTCTTTTGTTACTTGCTGGCTGTTGAAAAATATTTTTAGTCCTCCGAATCTTTCTTTCACATCTCAAAGTAATATTTGTACTTTTCAATAAAACATCAAGTTTGGTTCTAAGTTCTAACTAGTGGCCATGATGCTGAATGGAGGGACTTCTTTTTATAGCCGTGGATGGACTTATGATGTCTTCCTAAGTTTCAGGGGTGAAGATACCATGAGAAGCTTCACAGGCTCTCTTTGCCGCGGTTTACGCCAGAAGGGTACAGTGTTCTCATGGATGATGAGAAGCTTAGGAGAGCGGAAGAGATTTCCCCAGCTCTTCTTAGAGCCATTGAAGAGTCCAGATTTCTATCATTGTGTTCTCTCAAGACTATGCATCTTCCACATGGTGTCTTGAGGAGCTTGTTAAGATCCTTGAGTGCATAAAAACAAGGGGGCAATTGGTTTTGCCAGTTTTCTACAGTGTCGATCCTTCCGTGGTGCAGCATCAGAGAGAGAGTTTTGGCAGAGCAATGGCTGAATATGAAGTCAGGTTCAAGGATAATATAGAAAAGTTGCAGAAGTGGAAGCAGGCCTTGTTTGAGGCAGCTAATTTGTCAGGTTGGAGCTTTGAAAATGGGTATGAAACTATTTTTCTTTCCTAGTTTTTCCTTTTTGCCCATAAATTTGCTTTTAGTTATTACATCATGGTTCAATGATATAAAGATTGCCAAAAAAATGGCATCTATTAACATGCTAATATGATATGAAAGAAGAAAGTAGATTCTCCATATTGTTACATGCTTGGCTTTCAATTTCAAAATTGCGGTGAAAAAAAAAAAGCATGACTCATTTAGTTTGTGGTTATGGGGGAACTTGTAACTTGGCAGGTATGAATTTGAGCTTATCCAAAGGATCACTGCGGAGGTCTCAAGTAAAATAGATCAAACCTTGCACATTGCTGAATACCCAGCTGGATTGAGACTCAGATATCGTAAGTGAAATCTCTTCTCGTGATATTGGACCTGGTGAAGATATTCATGTGATCGTAATCTATGGACTTGGAGGTAGGTGTTGTGAAAATAATTTGAACACTAGTATTTTAGCTTTAAATAATAAGAATAAAATGACAAAGAACAATAAGATATAGAGAACAAGCGTTAGCCACGAATCGTGCAAAGGACTGTTCTTAAGGGTTTAATTCCGCCTCTACCCAAAGCTATGCTCTGGAATGGTGTCAACTGTTAACCCTCCAGGATTAGACGCGGGTCTCCACGTAAATTGGTCCGCACGATGGTCTCAGACGTTGAGCAGCAGATCTTGCAAAAGGCAGAAAACGCAATAGAAACAGTGGGGCAGCTTCTATTGCGTAGAAGAGTAAGAATGAGGAAATGTAGTTCGGTTGTGTTGTGCCATGTAGCAGGTGTATATAGGGAAAGAAATAGCTGTTGTAAAAGAGTCATGGAAACTAGCCGCTGGATAACGGTCGAAAAGAGCCGTTGGAGCATTAAAGAGTCAAAGAACGGTAAAAAGAATTTTGGCTAAAAATAAAATTTGTAGTAAAGCTGTGCCCACACGCACGCGACGAGATGCGACGGAGCGGGCGGTGGGGCACGCTGCGGTGTGTATTTAACTACAGGCCCAAGTCCACAATGCTACCTCAATACCATACAGGTATTTACCAATTAAGTACCATCATATATAAATGCTTATTAAAACATTTTCATGAAGAATGTGACTTCTTTCATAGTTAAATACGATAGACAAACTAAGCCAAACACACTAAGACCCATATATATACAACAATCCCCCACATGTTTCAAACTTAGAGGAATAAATAGGAATGTTATGCTTCAAACAGTAGTATCCAAAGGATTTGAACTTCACCTTAGGTGACAAGTGGGTGACAACCCTAGGAAATTTGGTAGAGAAATCTCTTTGAACCAAACTTAAGATAATCTGAGCATCGCCCACCAACCACAATAACATCCCATAAGATATGTCGCCTTAGCCGCTTATGACATTAAGGTCGTGTGGGCACCATCCTCGGGAATCATGAGAGCTCTAGAGTTTTATTCCTATACTCATGGGAGATGGCCTCATCTCCACTCTCACTTAGGTGGCATCCATCGAGTATACTACAAAGAGATACCCCACCCCACATCGAGGGCTATGGATCCATTAAGAGCATTGCTCATCCTAAAACACCACTGTAGTGGTACTGTCATACATCATAGGGAGGGACTCTTCACCAAGCATCTCATATGAATGGCAGAAATCAAGTAGTAGCTTAACAATACCTCTTTGTGAGACTAGTATGACTGCTACTACATTGAACCACCTTCATGGGATCTCCAATTACAATGGTTGGGTTTCCATCATACCGCCAAGTTATAGGCATCAATCTCATCCTCTCGATGTTTCACTTACTAGCATCCCGTAAGTGGCTTCACAAAGGGTAAGCCAAGTTCTTTTCTCGACCTTACAAAATCCATGGATATCACATTGTTCTCAATCAACTGCCTTACAATATTATGTCTCAGTCTGATATGTCGACTTTTTCCATTATATATTTTGTTCTTTGCTCGAGCAATGGCAACTTGACAATCACAATGAATGTATTACTGTGTGTCTGTGTTCCCATCCCATAATGGTATGTCCACCAATAGGTTTCTCAACCATTCAAATTCCTGCTCGGCTCTTTTCTAAAGCTATAAATTCGACTCCATAGTGGACCTGCAATACAAGTCCTGCTTTGGTGGACTTCCAAGAAATAGCCCCACCTCGCCAAAGATAAAAACATAACCACTTGTAGACTTTAATTCATCAGAGTCAGAAATCCTATTTGCATCACTATATCCTTCTAATACCGAGGGATAACCAGAATACACTAAACCAAAATGTTTAGTACCTTTTAAATATCTTAAAAGTCTAATTAAGGCATTCCAATGGATATCACTAGGATTATGAGTATATCTACTTAGTCTATTCACAAGATATGCAATATCTCGGGTCTAGTGCGCTCATTAAATACATCAAACTACCAATTATGCGTATGTATATTCAATTTGTGACACACTATCACCTCTATTTTTAACTAGATGCAAACTAGAATTATAAGGAGTAGATACAGGTTTGTAGTCAAAATATCCAAATTTCTTAAGCATGCTTTCAACATAGTGAGATTGAGATAAAATGAATCTATCATTTTCCTTAATCAATTTTATTCCAAGTATAACATTAGCAACACCCATATCTTTCATATCAAATTGAGAAGACAAAAATATTTTAGTTTTAGTTATAGTATCTAAACATGTACCAAAGATCAAGAAATCATCAACAAATAGGCAGATGATAACACCAACACCATCATTAAACTTGTCAGATATACATTTATTGGATTCATTTGTCACATACCCATTGGAAATCATAACATGATCAAATTTTTCATGCCATTGTTTTGGAGCTTGCTTTAAACCATAAAAGAGATTTAACCAGTTTGCATACCTTGTTCTCCTTGCCCTTAACCACACATCCCTCGGGTTGTTCCATGTAGATCTCTTCTTCAAGATCACCATTGAGAAATGCGGTTTTCACATCCATTTGATGTACAACAAGTTTATAGATAGATGCAATGGCAAACAAAACTCTAATAGATGCAATTTAGTAACAGGAGAATAAGAATCAAAGTAATCAAGATTCTTTGTTGCTTGTATCCCTTAGCTACCAACCTCGGCCTTATATTTATCTACACTACCATCTAGTTTTAGTTTCTTCTTAAATACCCATTTACATCCAATAGGTTTTGTCTTAGGTTGTAAATCTACTAATTCCCAAGTATGATTGGCCATAGTAGATTCAATCTCAGCATGTATAGCATCTTTTTCAAAAAGGAGCATCACTAGATGTAATAGCATCATTATAAGTTAAAGGATCATCATAAACAAGATAAGCATAAAAGTTATCACCAAAATCTTTTTCTTTCCTTGTTCTTTTACTCCTTCTCAATTCATTATCATTTTGATCAACTATATCCTTAGTATATTCTCATGTGAGTTACTACTATGCTTCTCTTTAGTTTTCATAGGAAACACATGCTCAAAGAATGATGCATTACAAGATTCAATTATGGAATTATGTTCTAACACATCACTTTTCACAACAAGAAATCTATATGAACTACTATTTTGAGCATATCCAATAAACACACAATCACATGTTCTGGAACCAAGTTTCCTTTTCTTAGGGTCTGGCAACATTACCTTAGCTAAACACCCCCACACTTTCAGGTGTCCTAAATTAGGTTGTTTATCAAACCAGAGCTCATAAGGTGTTTTACTAAGTTTCTTATGTGGTACCCTATTTTGTATATAGCAAGCCGAGAGGATAGCTTCCCCCCATATATAGTTAGGTAATTCCAAACTAACAAGCAAGGCATTCATCATTTCTTTAAGAGTTCTATTTTTCCTTTCGGCTATATCATTAGATTCAGGTGAATAAGGTGGAGTTATTTCATGTATTATACCATGTTGTTCACAAAACTCATTAAAGGAGTTTGACTCATATTCACCTCCTCCTGTCTGTTTCTAATCTTTTAATTTTCTTACCAAGTTGGTTTTCTACTTCATTTTTATATTTAATAAACATTTCACAAGCCTCATCCTTAGATCTCAACAGATATAATTTAATATATCTAGAATAATCATCAACAAAGATTATGTAAAACCTTTTACCACCTCTTGTCATTGTGTGCTTTAAATCTCCTAAATCACTATATACTAGCTCTAATAATTCACTTTGTCTTGTTACTTGTTTGGATGGCTTCTTAGTTATTTTAGTTTCTACACAAATTTCATATTTATCCAAGCTAGTATTATCCAATCTATCAATTAGTCCCATTTCTTTTTAATTTTAAGATATAAGGAACATTTACATGTCCTAATCTACCATGCCCAAAACATCAAGAGAATCAAATCTACAAGTAAGCAAAAGAAGAACTTCCTTCATTGTAATTAGTAACTACATTCAAAACATATAGACTATCATTAAGATAACCTTACTAAACATATATGTCATTTTTAGATAAGGTAACTATGTTACTATCAAAGGTTACCTTCACATTGGCATTATTAAGGAGATGGACTCGACACTGCACAATGTTTAATGGCAGGTACAAAGAGTACTTTATATAAAGACAAGGGTTTTCTCAGATGAAATTTTTAATGGCACCTTTCCTTTACCTAAGACTGAGATTTTGCTTGAATATCCTAGGTAAACATAATCCTTCCCATCCTCTATGGGAGAAAACTCAGAGAACATCTCCTTCTTAGCACAAATGTGCTTTGTGGCACCAGAGTCCACAATCCATCCCTTGGCTTCCTTCACTAAAAAGCATTCAGACACCACTGCCACTATAACATCATCTTGATGTTCCACCACGTTTGCCTTTGTCTTTGATGATGATCCTTCTCCTTTATTTGCGCCTCCTTGATTGTTCCTTCTCAGTCTACAAGCGGATGCAAATGACCTGCTTTGCCACAAATGAAACAAGCACCCTTCTTCTTTGTTATTGGTTAGAATCATGCTTGAAATGTGATTTATGAACTCTAATGTTATGATTTTTAGAGCCATAAAATGAATTTTTAGACTGCATATTCTTAGCAATGTTAGCTCTAGCATGCATTTCCTTTGCATTTTGTTCACTAGCCATTAGCCTATTTTTCTTCTCAATCTTAATATGCACAATAGTTTCTTGCAATGTCATAGCTTTTCTCTTTTGCATGAAATTCATTTTATAATCTTTCCAAGATTCAGGCAGTTTATCAACAAGAGTTTGAGATACAAACCTTTCAGGCAGAATATCTCCTTCCTTAGCTAATTCATCTACAAGCTTAGTAAATTCATTAATTTAAGAAGCAATAGATTTATTTTCATCCATTTGAAATGCATTATAATTATGAACCAAGAACTTTTTACTACCTTCTTCTTCATAAATATATTTTTGAACCAATGCATCCCAAATATCCTTTGCATGAACATAATGACAAAGAAATATCATACAAATCATTTGATAAAGCTCTTAAATTATTATGTTTGCACAATTTATCAGCCAATTCCCAATCCTTCAAGGCTTATTGATAATTTTCATAATCATATTCCGGTTTAGATCTTGCAAACAAAACTGATTTGAGAAAAGTCTAAAACTTCTAAAATTCTCGTGTTGCCATCGCTTAAAATTATTTCCATCAAAATGATTCAATCCTTGAAGCATCGTGAATGACCTTAGCAGCCTAAAATACTAGATCCATATTAAACCCTTAAGAATGTTGTGAAAAATAATTTGAACACTAGTATTTTAGCTTTAAATAATAAGAATAAAATGACAGCAAAAATAAGATATAATGTAACAAGGTTACTACTTAATCGCAAGGCATTGTCCTTAAGGGTTTAATTCCACCCTACCCAAAGCTATGCTCTCTGCAATGGCATATCGACGGTTAACCCTCCAGATTAGATGTGGGTCTCCATGAACTCGCCTACACGATGGTCCCGGTATGTCGAGCGCCAGATCTTGCAAGAAGTGAAAACTAATAGAAACAAAGAGGGCAACTTCTATTGCGCAGTAAGAGTGAGAATGAGGAAATGTAGTTCTATGTTGTGTTGTGCCATGTAGTAGGGTTTATATAGGGAAAAGAAATAATGCTGCCAGAAAAGAAATTGTCATGATAACGGTCGGAAAGAGAGTTGGAGCATTAAAGAGTCGCAAAGATGAAAAAAGGATTTTTGGCTAAAAATAAAATTTGCAGTGGTAGTAAAAGCTTTGTGCCCACACGCACGCACACGAGACGCGACGGCAAAAAGGTACAGGCTGTGTGTATTTAACTAAAGCCCAAGTCTACAATGCTACCTCAATACCATAAGGTATTTACCGATTAAGTACCATCATATATAAATGCTTATTAAAAACATTTTCATGAGCAATGTGCGACTTCTTCCATAATTAAATACGTATAGTCAAACTAAGTTTAAAATACACTAAGACCCATATATATACAACAAGAGGGTAAAACAACAATTGCATGAGCTTTATACAACTTGATTGCTGATCAATTTGAAGCTACAAGTTTCCTTGCTGATATAAGAGAAAGTTCCAATCAATGTCAAGGTTTAGTACAACTTCAAGAAGCACTTCTGTTTGATATAATTGTGGACAAAAACATTAAGCTTGGGAATACTTATAAAGGAATGCCCATCATAAAGAAAAGGTTATGTTGCAAAAAAGTTCTTGTGATTCTTGATGATGTTGACAAATTGGAGCAGCTACCAGCATTAACAGGAGGACGTGATTGTTTGGTTTTGGTAGTGTAATAATTATAACAACAAGAGAGAAGCATATGCTAGCTGCTCATCAAAGTTGACAAAACATATGATGTAAACAAATTAAACCATGGTGAAGCTTTTAAGCTGATCACTTGGAATGCCTTAAAAAAGAAAGCACCTAATGCAGGCTGAATGGAGATTTCAACCGTGTGGTGCTCTATGCTAAGGGCTTCCATTGGCCTTGAAGGTAATGGGCTCAAATTTGTTTGGTAAATTGGTCGATGAATGGAAATTTGTACAGGAAAATATGAAAAGATTCCTAACAAAGAGGTTCAGAATGCACTTAGAGTAACTTATGATAATCTAGAGGAGAATGAGAAAGAAATTTTCTTGGATATATAGCATGTTTCTTCAAGGGGTAGATGGTGGAATATATTGAAAAGACGCTAAAAGCTTAAGTGTGTTTTATTCAAAATTTGGTATTAGTGTACTTATTGATAGATCTCTTGTAAGTGTTGATGAGTATAACAGATTGAGAATGTATGATTTGATACAAGACATGGGCAGGGAGATTGTAAGAGAAGATTCGCCATTAGAGCCTGGCAAGCTTAAGTAGACTATGGTATCATGAAGATGTTATTGAAGTATTTATTGAAAATACGGTAAGACCCTTTGTGTATATCAATACTTTTTGCTTGACAACGTTTAGTTAACTTTGCAAGCATAAGTGTTATAGACTCATCAAATTTAACTTAATGTGGTTTACTTATGCTTTGATATCAAAGGACTTACAGAATTCAAGGCATGATGGTGGACCTCCCAGATCAATACATGGTACACTTGAAAGGTGATTCATTCAAAAGGATGAAAAATACTAAGATTCTTATAGTTCGAAATGGACACTTTTTTAGAATCCCCCAACATCTTCCAAACAATTTAAGGTTGCTTGATTGGATGGGATATCCTTCATCATCTTTACCATCTAGTTTTCATCCAGAAGAAACTTGCTACACTAAACTTGTCGTGTAGCCGATTTACAAATGCAAGAGCCTATTCAAGGTAAGGCTTTATTTTTATGTTTTCCTTTGTTTCTTTTCTCTCTTCACAGAACTTGCAGTTATGCTAATCTCATTTTTTTTTTTTTTTTTGGCTTTGCTGTTCTTGGACTCTTTTGACATCTTTTGGATTTGGCCGACTTTGAATTCTTAACAAAACTACCCCACGTTTCTGGAGTCCCAAATTTACTAGAACTAAATCTTGATCATTGTAAAAATTTAGCAGAGGTTCATGACTCTATTGGATTCCTTGGAGAAACTTGTTGAGTTGAGGGCTTATGGATGCACCAAACTTTACAGTTTTTTTCCACCTGCCATCAAGTTGACATCATTGCAAAGTCTTATTCTTAACCTTTGGTGCCTGCCAAGCCCTCGAAGTTTCCCCATCTATTTTGGGGAAAATGGACAATCTCATGTCCATGTCTATCGAAGGTACTTTGGTATTGAAGAATTGCCTCTCCCCTTCCATTGGAAACCTTGTTGGGCTTCAAGAATTAAGTATATGACATCTTTGCTTAAGTCTCAAGGAACTTCCAGAAAGCTTTGACATGTTGCAAAATCTGAGAAACCTTGATATTGAAGGTTGTCCACAACTTTCGAAGCTTTTTGACAAAGTTGAGAGAACTAGGACAATCTAGTCATACCTTCGATAATGTTCAGCAACTAAATCTAGAGAATCTGTGGCCTTAGAGGACGAAGATCTTCCCATAATTTTCTTCTTTTTTCCCAAGGCTGGTTAATTTAGAACTTTCAGCAAATGATTTTGTAATCCCTCTTTCAAGCTGCACACAAGAATTTCCATGCTTGAAATTTTCTTCACTCTTGGATGACTGCAAACAACTCCAAGAAGTTCCTGGCATTCCTCCCAATTTACGTATACACATTAATGTCAACGAAATTGCACATCTTTTGACAGCAGGGTCATCAAAATTACATATTGAGCCAGGTTTGCCTTCTTTCTTTAAATCTTCTTACATTTCTTTGTGGTCACTCATTTTTACTTGATTTTTCTTTCGTAGGAAACTTTTTGAGGCACGCGAGTTAGGGGTTGCAATCCCTGGGAGCAAGAGTTCCAGAGGTGGTTTGACTCACAGTACCAAAAGGAGAATATATGACATTTTGGGTACGCCAAAAATTTCCAGCAATTAATTTATGCTTTCATTCTTGCAATGGAGCGTGAAATGAAGGAGACTTTACAGTTGTGAAGTCCGCTTCTATATAAAATGGTGAAGAAATTTATGAATTGAAGTGTCAAGAAGCTTTTCAAAAACAAATGGCAACAGATCATGTGTGGTCTGTATGACTTTACGAACTCATCCAACCATCCACTGGGATAGTCTTGATTTATATCGAGTGGATGACTGGAATCAGCTTGAGATTTCATGTGTGAGAAGATAAGGGGAGCAAACAAATGTGACTCGTGAGCTGGGTGTGGAGTCTCATGTGTGTAAGCAAGAAGTTGAAATGAAGAATATCCTATTTGAAGATCCTGATCCTGGATTTTAAGTTCAAGCAAAAGACTCTGAGTGAGATTGGATGCTGGATTTGGATGTTGCTAGTGAAGAAAGGCACAGCTTCAATTCAAGATTTCCAATATTGCAAGTGACTAGATGATAACTCCTGCAGCTTCAATAACATGGAAAGTTGCGAGACACCAAATAAAACAAATGGGAGGCAAATAAGTAAACAAAAGGAAAATAGTGAAACTGCATGCCACACTGACATTGATCAGAGTGGACGACATGGGTGATTGTATTGCATCCCAAAAACATTGATATTGGTACTAAAGATTCAATGGCTTCAGTGTGTCTCGGAAGGCAATTCTAGTGTCAAAGGTAAGTCTGAGTTCGATATAAAGACACATTATTTCCATCATCCACAATTCATGTTATCTTCAAATGTGTTTATCTATTTTGAAAGTTTGTTGATCCAGCTCAATCTTTCATATTCCCACCAATTGACAACGCATGCATAACAGCTAAGTGCTGCCAAGACTATGAAATATAATAAGGTTTTGTAGGCAAAATAATCACTGTTGATAATCCAACAAAAAAATTATTATGGCAGCAACCTTTGTCGGTAGGATGATATAAGGCAAATTGCTTCGATTGCAGTTTCTATATGACCTTTCTTTTTCTCTGGATACTTCTACTTGAGAGACGTGGCCTTTCTTTTGCATGCTGTCCAAGTTGTTAGGAGATATAAAACTAGCTCGGTTTCGCAACACATGCCGATGGTCTACCGAAAGTACATTCCATTGATTGTCTGACCAATTCCTTTAACTTTCTCCTCCTCTTGTAGATTATGCGGATCAAAACACAGCAGTTGTTGATCATCCGGCAAAAAGTTCAAATCCAAATTCCCAAGTCACAAGTTTCCATAGAGACCCCAAAATGTCTCAGGGCACCAAGTGCTACTGCATCCTGGGGACAAAGTTACTTCAGAGGAGGAACTACTCTCAAGTTACTAGGCTCAGTGCTGAGCCTAACTACCATTGGTTGTTTAACAAATCTAAACCAATTTAGTTATAGATGATACTGAAATGGAAGCTTTTTATGCTTTTCTCTGGAAGCTTGAGACTTTCTGCTTCCTCTCTCCAATGACACCACAGTTGTTTTCTAAATTGGCCAACAGAATACCAAGTGAAGACACTCCAGAAAGCATTGAGAAACACTTCCAAGACTTCATCACTAAAGACTTTTTCTGTTCTTGCTGGGGCATGATGAGTACATTGCACATGAAAGCTGCTTTACCCTTAGACTATCTAACCAATTTGCCTGCAGAAGATGGAGTGGTCATTAGAATTGAGATCGTTAAGCTAATAGAAGTTTCTGGAGACAATCTCACTCATTGGAGTTGGGATTACACCAGTGAAAGCAAGAAAATCTGAGGCTACCACACAGCTAAGTTATTGAAAGTTGATGAACTAGAAGAGGGTCTTGAAGCTTAACAAGACACCATTAGTCATGGTATTTGGTTGTGCAATGAGTTGGGCCTATTTTGGAGGAGAGAAAGAAGGAGCTAGAAGAACAAATAAATGCGCATTAAAGTTAGCATATCTGCTTCTGAATCAGCAAGGAACGTGGCTACATATAGAAAGAGAGAAATCTTTGTAGAAGCAAAGATGTTAAAAGTTCAAAGGGATGATTTGAGGGAGCAAGTGCTACACTTGAGAAATGAGCAGGAATTTGCAAAAGAAAAAATTCAGGCAAATATTAGAGCTGAAATGGTCAAAGCTTGGAGAAAAATTTAGCAGAAGCTTTTAAGGCTGTCTGATCTCTTGAAGTGTGATATCTGGTCATGTAACCATCAAAGATAAGTAAGTTAATATAGTGATAAGATTTCTTGATAGCAGACTTTCACACTGTTATTTATACTTTTCAGTATATCTAGTAAACTACTAATAACTTATTATATTCTCTTTTTAGTAATTACATTTCATATTTTAAAATTTAGTTGATTTTTTGTGTCTATCAGCAATTTCAGCATAATGTGAAAAATAAAGCAGACGTGATAGAAATATGCTTTGCTGTTGTGTTATCATCTTTTTTGACCTCAAGGGTATGTAAAATCTTATTTTGCATTTCATGTTAATTGCATCAAATAACAGCATTAGTCCAATGGTAAAATCCTTCTGGACTCAATTAAATTTAGAATATAACAAAATTTAAATAATTTAACTCTTGTATAATTTCCTTAATCTTACATTTGTCTATCAATTGAGATTAGGAAGTCTAAAGGGACTGGCTAGTCACTGCACAATGCAATGAATTATAGCTTGAATCTCACCTGGAAGAGATGCCTACTCTCAAATAAGATTGCTTCCTGTAAAAGATAATTATGAGGAATCAAAGAAAACAAAACATCTCACATTGGTCTATTATGCACCGGAAATTCACTATTATCTATGTGGAGGCAGCCATTTGTTACATGTCAATAATAATAATAACAATAGTCCATTTTAGTACATAAATTTAATAATTATTAA
>JAVHNN010000219.1:0-18810 GCA_031439585.1 Pterocarpus macrocarpus
GAAACCAATTCATTACGGATTAAGACTTGATTTCAATCAATGGCCAAAAGAACTTAAAGGACAAAGAGACACCAATTCCTTAATGATTAAGACTTGATTCCAATCAATGGCCAAAAGAACTTAAAGGACAAAGAGAAACCAATTCATTACGGATTAAGACTTGATTTCAATCAATGGCCAAAAGAACTTAAAGGACAAAGAGACACCAATTCCTTAATGATTAAGGCTTGATTCCAATCTTTGGCCAGAAGAACTTAAAGGACAAAGAGAAACCAATTCATTATGGATTAAGACTTGATTTCAATCAATGGCCAAAAGAACTTAAAGGACAAAGAGAAACCAATTCATTACGGATTAAGACTTGATTTCAATCAATGGCCAAAAGAACTTAAAGGACAAAGAGACACCAATTCCTTAATGATTAGGACTTGATTCCAATCTTTGGCCAAAAGAACTTAAAGGACAAAGAGAAACCAATTCATTACGGATTAAGACTTGATTTCAATCAATGGCCAAAAGAACTTAAAGGACAAAGAGACACCAATTCCTTAATGATTAAGGCTTGATTCCAATCTTTGGCCAAAAGAACTTAATGGACAAAGAGAAACCAATTCATTACGGATTAAGACTTGATTTCAATCAATGGCCAAAAGAACTTAAAGGACAAAGAGAAACCAATTCATTACGGATTAAGACTTGATTTCAATCAATGGCCAAAAGAACTTAAAGGACAAAGAGACACCAATTCCTTAATGATTAGGACTTGATTCCAATCTTGGCCAAAAGAACTTAAAAGACAAAGAGAAACCAATTCATTACGGATTAAGACTTGATTTCAATCAATGGCCAAAAGAACTTAAAGGACAAAGAGACACCAATTCCTTAATGATTAAGGCTTGATTCCAATCTTTGGCCTTAAGAACTTAATGGACAAAGTGAAACCAATTCATTATGGATTAAGACTTGATTTCAATCAATGGCCAAAAGAACTTAAAGGACAAAGAGAAACCAATTCATTACGGATTAAGACTTGATTTCAATCAATGGCCAAAAGAACTTAAAGGACAAAGAGACACCAATTCCTTAATGATTAAGGCTTGATTCCAATCTTTGGCCAAAAGAACTTAAAGGACAAAGAGAAACCAATTCATTACGGATTAAGACTTGATTTCAATCAATGGCCAAAAGAACTTAAAGGACAAAGAGACACCAAGTCCTTAATGATTAAGGCTTGATTCCAATCTTTGGGCAGAAGAACTTAATGGACAAAGAGAAACCAATTCATTATGGATTAAGACTTGATTTCAATCAATGGCCAAAAGAAGTTAAAGGACAAAGAGAAACCAATTCATTACGGATTAAGACTTGATTTCAATCAATGGCCAAAAGAACTTAAAGGACAAAGAGACACCAATTCCTTAATGATTAGGACTTGATTCCAATCTTGGCCAAAAGAACTTAAAGGACAAAGAGAAACCAATTCATTACGGATTAAGACTTGATTTCAATCAATGGCCAAAAGAACTTAAAGGACAAAGAGACACCAATTCCTTAATGATTAAGGCTTGATTCCAATCTTGGCCAAAAGAACTTAAAGGACAAAGAGAAACCAATTCATTATGGATTAAGACTTGATTTCAATCAATGGCCAAAAGAACTTAAAGGACAAAGAGAAACCAATTCATTACGGATTAAGACTTGATTTCAATCAATGGCCAAAAGAACTTAAAGGACAAAGAGACACCAATTCCTTAATGATTAGGACTTGATTCCAATCTTTGGCCAAAAGAACTTAAAAGACAAAGAGAAACCAATTCATTACGGATTAAGACTTGATTTCAATCAATGGCCAAAAGAACTTAAAGGACAAAGAGAAACCAATTCATTAATGATTAGGACTTGATTCCAATCTTTGGCCAAAAGAACTTAAAGGACAAAGAGAAACCAATTCATTATGGATTAAGACTTGATTTCAATCAATGGCCAAAAGAACTTAAAGGACAAAGAGAAACCAATTCATTACGGATTAAGACTTGATTTCAATCAATGGCCAAAAGAACTTAAAGGACAAAGAGACACCAATTCCTTAATGATTAGGACTTGATTCCAATCTTTGCGCAAAAGAACTTAAAGGACAAAGAGAAACCAATTCATTACGGATTAATACTTGATTTCAATCAATGGCCAAAAGAACTTAAAGGACAAAGAGACACCAATTCATTAATGATTAAGACTTGATTCCAATCAATGGCCAAAAGAACTTAAAGGACAAAGAGAAACCAATTCATTATGGATTAAGACTTGATTTCAATCAATGGCCAAAAGAACTTAAAGGACAAAGAGAAACCAATTCATTACGGATTAAGACTTGATTTCAATCAATGGCCAAAAGAACTTAAAGGACAAAGAGAAACCAATTCATTACGGATTAAGACTTGATTTCAATCAATGGCCAAAAGAACTTAAAGGACAAAGAGACACCAATTCCTTAATGATTAAGGCTTGATTCCAATCTTTGGCCAAAAGAACTTAAAGGACAAAGAGAAACCAATTCATTATGGATTAAGACTTGATTTCAATCAATGGCCAAAAGAAGTTAAAGGACAAAGAGAAACCAATTCATTATGGATTAAGACTTGATTTCAATCAATGGCCAAAAGAACTTAAAGGACAAAGAGACACCAATTCCTTAATGATTAGGACTTGATTCCAATCAATGGCCAAAAGAACTTAAAGGACAAAGAGAAACCAATTCATTACGGATTAAGACTTGATTTCAATCAATGGCCAAAAGAACTTAAAGGACAAAGAGACACCAATTCCTTAATGATTAGGACTTGATTCCAATCTTTGGCCAGAAGAACTTAATGGACAAAGAGAAACCAATTCATTATGGATTAAGACTTGATTTCAATCAATGGCCAAAAGAACTTAAAGGACAAAGAGAAACCAATTCATTACGGATTAAGACTTGATTCCAATCAATGGCCAAAAGAACTTAAAGGACAAAGAGACACCAATTCCTTAATGATTAGGACTTGATTCCAATCTTTGGCCAAAAGAACTTAAAAGGCAAAGAGAAACCAATTCATTACGGATTAAGACTTGATTTCAATCAATGGCCAAAAGAACTTAAAGGACAAAGAGACACCAATTCCTTAATGATTAAGGCTTGATTCCAATCTTTGGCCAGAAGAACTTAATGGACAAAGTGAAACCAATTCATTATGGATTAAGACTTGATTTCAATCAATGGCCAAAAGAAGTTAAAGGACAAAGAGAAACCAATTCATTACGGATTAAGACTTGATTTCAATCAATGGCCAAAAGAACTTAAAGGACAAAGAGACACCAATTCCTTAATGATTAAGACTTGATTCCAATCTTTGGCCAAAAGAACTTAAAGGACAAAGAGAAACCAATTCATTACGGATTAAGACTTGATTTCAATCAATGGCCAAAAGAACTTAAAGGACAAAGAGACACCAAGTCCTTAATGATTAAGGCTTGATTCCAATCTTTGGCCACAAGAACTTAATGGACAAAGAGAAACCAATTCATTATGGATTAAGACGTGATTTCAATCAATGGCCAAAAGAACTTAAAGGACAAAGAGAAACCAATTCATTACGGATTAAGACTTGATTTCAATCAATGGCCAAAAGAACTTAAAGGACAAAGAGACACCAATTCCTTAATGATTAGACTTGATTCCAATCAATGGCCAAAAGAACTTAAAGGAAAAAGAGAAACCAATTCATTACGGATTAAGACTTGATTTCAATCAATGGCCAAAAGAACTTAAAGGACAAAGAGACACCAATTCCTTAATGATTAAGGCTTGATTCCAATCTTTGGCCAGAAGAACTTAATGGACAAAGAGAAACCAATTCATTATGGATTAAGACTTGATTTCAATCAATGGCCAAAAGAACTTAAAGGACAAAGAGAAACCAATTCATTACGGATTAAGACTTGATTTCAATCAATGGCCAAAAGAACTTAAAGGACAAAGAGACACCAATTCCTTAATGATTAAGACTTGTTTCCAATCTTGGGCCAAAAGAACTTAAAGGACAAAGAGAAACCAATTCATTACGGATTAAGACTTGATTTCAATCAATGGCCAAAAGAACTTAAAGGACAAAGAGACACCAATTCCTTAATGATTAAGGCTTGATTCCAATCTTGGCCGCAAGAACTTAATGGACAAAGTGAAACCAATTCATTATGGATTAAGACTTGATTTCAATCAATGGCCAAAAGAAGTTAAAGGACAAAGAGAAACCAATTCATTACGGATTAAGACTTGATTTCAATCAATGGCCAAAAGAACTTAAAGGACAAAGAGACACCAATTCCTTAATGATTAGGACTTGATTCCAATCTTTGGCCAAAAGAACTTAAAGGACAAAGAGAAACCAATTCATTACGGATTAAGACTTGATTTCAATCAATGGCCAAAAGAACTTAAAGGACAAAGAGACACCAATTCCTTAATGATTAAGACTTGATTCCAATCTTTGGCCAGAAGAACTTAAAGGACAAAGAGAAACCAATTCATTATGGATTAAGACTTGATTTCAATCAATGGCCAAAAGAACTTAAAGGACAAAGAGAAACCAATTCATTACGGATTAAGACTTGATTTCAATCAATGGCCAAAAGAACTTAAAGGACAAAGAGACACCAATTCCTTAATGATTAAGACTTGATTCCAATCTTTGGCCAAAAGAACTTAAAGGACAAAGAGAAACCAATTCATTACGGATTAAGACTTGATTTCAATCAATGGCCAAAAGAACTTAAAGGACAAAGAGACACCAATTCCTTAATGATTAAGGCTTGATTCCAATCAATGGCCAAAAGAACTTAATGGACAAAGAGAAACCAATTCATTATGGATTAAGACTTGATTTCAATCAATGGCCAAAAGAACTTAAAGGACAAAGAGAAACCAATTCATTACGGATTAAGACTTGATTTCAATCAATGGCCAAAAGAACTTAAAGGACAAAGAGACACCAATTCCTTAATGATTAGGACTTGATTCCAATCTTTGGCCAAAAGAACTTAAAGGACAAAGAGAAACCAATTCATTACGGATTAAGACTTGATTTCAATCAATGGCCAAAAGAACTTAAAGGACAAAGAGACACCAAGTCCTTAATGATTAAGGCTTGATTCCAATCTTTGGCCAGAAGAACTTAAAGGACAAAGAGAAACCAATTCATTATGGATTAAGACTTGATTTCAATCAATGGCCAAAAGAACTTAAAGGACAAAGAGAAACCAATTCATTACGGATTAAGACTTGATTTCAATCAATGGCCAAAAGAACTTAAAGGACAAAGAGACACCAATTCCTTAATGATTAGGACTTGATTTCAATCAATGGCCAAAAGAACTTAAAGGACAAAGAGAAACCAATTCATTACGGATTAAGACTTGATTTCAATCAATGGCCAAAAGAACTTAAAGGACAAAGAGACACCAATTCCTTAATGATTAGGACTTGATTCCAATCTTTGGCCAGAAGAACTTAAAGGACAAAGAGAAACCAATTCATTATGGATTAAGACTTGATTTCAATCAATGGCCAAAAGAACTTAAAGGACAAAGAGAAACCAATTCATTACGGATTAAGACTTGATTTCAATCAATGGCCAAAAGAACTTAAAGGACAAAGAGACACCAATTCCTTAATGATTAAGAATTGATTCCAATCTTTGGCCAGAAGAACTTAAAGGACAAAGAGAAACCAATTCATTATGGATTAAGACTTGATTTCAATCAATGGCCAAAAGAACTTAAAGGACAAAGAGACACCAATTCCTTAATGATTAAGGCTTGATTCCAATCTTTGGCCAGAAGAACTTAATGGACAAAGAGAAACCAATTCATTATGGATTAAGACTTGATTTCAATCAATGGCCAAAAGAACTTAAAGGACAAAGAGAAACCAATTCATTACGGATTAAGACTTGATTTCAATCAATGGCCAAAAGAACTTAAAGGACAAAGAGACACCAATTCCTTAATGATTAAGACTTGATTCCAATCTTTGGCCAAAAGAACTTAAAGGACAAAGAGAAACCAATTCATTATGGATTAAGACTTGATTTCAATCAATGGCCAAAAGAACTTAAAGGACAAAGAGACACCAATTCCTTAATGATTAAGACTTGATTCCAATCTTTGCCAAAAGAACTTAAAGGACAAAGAGAAACCAATTCATTACGGATTAAGACTTGATTTCAATCAATGGCCAAAAGAACTTAAAGGACAAAGAGAAACCAATTCATTAATGATTAAGACTTGTTTCCAATCAATGGCCGAAAGAACTTAAAGGACAAAGAGAAACCAATTCATTTAGGATTAAGACTTCATTTCAATCAATGGCCAAAAGAAGTTAAAGGACAAAGAGAAACCAATTCATTACGGATTAAGACTTGATTTCAATCAATGGCCAAAAGAACTTAAAGGACAAAGAGACACCAATTCATCAAGGATTAAGACTTGATTTCAATCAATGGCCAAAAGAACTTAAAGGACAAAGAGAAACCAATTCATTACGGATTAAGACTTGATTTCAATCAATGGCCAAAAGAACTTAAAGGACGAAGAGACACCAATTCCTTAATGATTAAGACTTGGCTCCAATCTTTGCCAAACGAACTTCAAGTACAAAGAGAAACTAATTCATTATAGAATAAGACTTGATTTCAATCAATGGCCAAATGAACTTAAAGGACAAAGACAAACCAATTCATTAATGATTAAGACTTGTTTCCAATCAATGGCCAAAAGAACTTAAAGGACAAAGAGAAACCAATTCATTACGGATTAAGACTTGATTTCAATCAATGGCCAAAAGAACTTAAAGGACAAAGAGAAACCAATTCCTTAATGATTAAGACTTGATTTCAATCAATGGCCAAAAGAACTTAAAGGACAAAGAGAAACCAATTCATGAAGGATTAAGACTTGATTTCAATCAATGGCCAAAAGAACTTAAAGGACAAAGAGAAACCAATTCATTACGGATTAAGACTTGATTTCAATCAATGGCCAAAAGAACTTAAAGGACAAAGAGACACCAAATCCTTAATGATTAAGACTTGATTCCAATCTTTGGCCAAAAGAACTTAAAGGACAAAGAGAAACCAATTCATTATGGATTAAGACTTGATTTCAATCAATGGCCAAAAGAACTTAAAGGACAAAGAGACACCAATTCCTTAATGATTAAGACTTGATTCCAATCTTTGGCCAGAAGAACTTAAAGGACAAAGAGAAACCAATTCATTATGGATTAAGACTTGATTTCAATCAATGGCCAAAAGAACTTAAAGGACAAAGAGAAACCAATTCATTACGGATTAAGACTTGATTTCAATCAATGGCCAAAAGAACTTAAAGGACAAAGAGACACCAATTCCTTAATGATTAAGACTTGATTCCAATCTTTGGCCAAAAGAACTTAAAGGACAAAGAGAAACCAATTCATTACGGATTAAGACTTGATTTCAATCAATGGCCAAAAGAACTTAAAGGACAAAGAGACACCAATTCTTTAATGATTAAGACTTGATTCCAATCAATGGCCAAAAGAACTTAAAGGACAAAGAGAAACCAATTCATTACGGATTAAGACTTGATTTCAATCAATGGCCAAAAGAACTTAAAGGACAAAGAGACACCAATTCCTTAATGATTAAGGCTTGATTCCAATCTTTGGCCAAAAGAACTTAAAGGACAAAGAGAAACCAATTCATTACGGATTAAGACTTGATTTCAATCAATGGCCAAAAGAACTTAAAGGACAAAGAGACACCAATTCCTTAATGATTAAGGCTTGATTTCAATCTTTGGCCAGAAGAACTTAAAGGACAAAGAGAAACCAATTCATTATGGATTAAGACTTGATTTCAATCAATGGCCAAAAGAACTTAAAGGACAAAGAGAAACCAATTCATTACGGATTAAGACTTGATTTCAATCAATGGCCAAAAGAACTTAAAGGACAAAGAGACACCAATTCCTTAATGATTAGGACTTGATTCCAATCCTTGGCCAAAAGAACTTAAAGGACAAAGAGAAACCAATTCATTACGGATTAAGACTTGATTTCAATCAATGGCCAAAAGAACTTAAAGGACAAAGAGACACCAATTCCTTAATGATTAAGGCTTGATTCCAATCCTTGGCCAGAAGAACTTAAAGGACAAAGAGAAACCAATTCATTATGGATTAAGACTTGATTTCAATCAATGGCCAAAAGAACTTAAAGGACAAAGAGAAACCAATTCATTACGGATTAAGACTTGATTTCAATCAATGGCCAAAAGAACTTAAAGGACAAAGAGACACCAATTCCTTAATGATTAGGACTTGATTCCAATCTTTGGCCAAAAGAACTTAAAGGACAAAGAGAAACCAATTCATTACAGATTAAGACTTGATTTCAATCAATGGCCAAAAGAACTTAAAGGACAAAGAGACACCAATTCCTTAATGATTAAGGCTTGATTCCAATCTTTGGCCAGAAGAACTTAAAGGACAAAGAGAAACCAATTCATTATGGATTAAGACTTGATTTCAATCAATGGCCAAAAGAACTTAAAGGACAAAGAGAAACCAATTCATTACGGATTAAGACTTGATTTCAATCAATGGCCAAAAGAACTTAAAGGACAAAGAGACACCAATTCCTTAATGATTAAGACTTGATTCCAATCTTTGGCCAAAAGAACTTAAAGGACAAAGAGAAACCAATTCATTACGGATTAAGACTTGATTTCAATCAATGGCCAAAAGAACTTAAAGGACAAAGAGACACCAATTCCTTAATGATTAGGACTTGATTCCAATCTTTGGCCAAAAGAACTTAAAGGACAAAGAGAAACCAATTCATTACGGATTAAGACTTGATTTCAATCAATGGCCAAAAGAACTTAAAGGACAAAGAGACACCAATTCCTTAATGATTAAGGCTTGATTCCAATCAATGGCCCAAAGAACTTAAAGGACAAAGAGAAACCAATTCATTATGGATTAAGACTTGATTTCAATCAATGGCCAAAAGAACTTAAAGGACAAAGAGAAACCAATTCATTACGGATTAAGACTTGATTTCAATCAATGGCCAAAAGAACTTAAAGGACAAAGAGACACCAATTCCTTAATGATTAGGACTTGATTCCAATCTTTGGCCAAAAGAACTTAAAGGACAAAGAGAAACCAATTCATTACGGATTAAGACTTGATTTCAATCAATGGCCAAAAGAACTTAAAGGACAAAGAGACACCAATTCCTTAATGATTAAGGCTTGATTCCAATCTTTGGCCAGAAGAACTTAAAGGACAAAGAGAAACCAATTCATTACGGATTAAGACTTGATTTCAATCAATGGCCAAAAGAACTTAAAGGACAAAGAGAAACCAATTCATTACGGATTAAGACTTGATTTCAATCGATGGCCAAAAGAACATAGAGGACAAAGAGACACCAATTCCTTAATGACTAGGACTTGATTTCAATCTTTAGCAAGAAGAACTTAAAGGACAAAGAGAAACCAATTCATTACAGATTAAGACTTGATTTCAATCAATGGCCAAAAGAACTTAAAGGACAAAGAGACACCAATTCCTTAATGATTAAGACTTGATTCCAATCTTTGGCCAGAAGAACTTAAAGGACAAAGAGAAACCAATTCATTATGGATTAAGACTTGATTTCAATCAATGGCCAAAAGAACTTAAAGGACAAAGAGACACCAATTCCTTAATGATTAAGGCTTGATTCCAATCTTTGGCCAAAAGAACTTAAAGGACAAAGAGAAACCAATTCATTATGGATTAAGACTTGATTTCAATCAATGGCCAAAAGAAGTTAAAGGACAAAGAGACACCAATTCCTTAATGATTAGGACTTCTTTCCAATCTTTGGCCAAAAGAACTTAAAGGACAAAGAGAAACCAATTCATTACGGATTAAGACTTGATTTCAATCAATGGCCAAAAGAACTTAAAGGACAAAGAGACACCAATTCCTTAATGATTAGGACTTGATTCCAATCTTTGGCCAAAAGAACTTAAAGGACAAAGAGAAACCAATTCATTATGGATTAAGACTTGATTTCAATCAATGGCCAAAAGAACTTAAAGGACAAAGAGAAACCAATTCATTACTGATTAAGACTTGATTTCAATCAATGGCCAAAAGAACTTAAAGGACAAAGAGACACCAATTCCTTAATGATTAGACTTGATTCCAATCTTAGGCCAAAAGAACTTAAAGGACAAAGAGAAACCAATTCATTATGGATTAAGACTTGATTTCAATCAATGGCCAAAAGAACTTAAAGGACAAAGAGACACCAATTCCTTAATGATTAGGACTTCTTTCCAATCTTTGGCCAAAAGAACTTAAAGGACAAAGAGAAACCAATTCATTACGGATTAAGACTTGATTTCAATCAATGGCCAAAAGAACTTAAAGGACAAAGAGACACCAATTCCTTAATGATTAGGACTTGATTCCAATCTTTGGCCAAAAGAACTTAAAGGACAAAGAGAAACCAATTCATTATGGATTAAGACTTGATTTCAATCAATGGCCAAAAGAACTTAAAGGACAAAGAGACACCAATTCATTACGGATTAAGACTTGATTTCAATCAATGGCCAAAAGAACTTAAAGGACAAAGAGACACCAAGTCCTTAATGATTAAGGCTTGATTCCAATCTTTGGCCACAAGAACTTAAAGGACAAAGAGAAACCAATTCATTATGGATTAAGACTTGATTTCAATCAATGGCCAAAAGAACTTAAAGGACAAAGAGAAACCAATTCATTACGGATTAAGACTTGATTCCAATCAATGGCCAAAAGAACTTAAAGGACAAACAGACACCAATTCCTTAATGATTAGGACTTGATTCCAATCTTTGGCCAAAAGAACTTAAAGGACAAAGAGAAACCAATTCATTATCGATTAAGACTTGATTTCAATCAATGGCCAAAAGAACTTAAAGGACAAAGAGACACCAATTCTTTAATGATTAAGGCTTGATTTCAATCAATCGCCAAAATAACTTAAAGGACAAAGAGAAACCAATTCCTTAATGATTAAGACTTGATTTCAACCAATGGCCAAAAGAACTTAAAGGACAAAGGGAAACCAATTCATTAATGGATTAAGACTTGATTTCAATCAATGGCCAAAAGAAGTTAAAGGACAAAGAGAAACCAATTCATTACGGATTAAGACTTGATTTCAATCAATGGCCAAAAGAACTTAAAGGACAAAGAGAAACCAATTCATTAATGATTAAGACTTGATTTCAATCAATGGCCAAAAGAACTTAAAGGTCAAAGAGAAACCAACTCATTAATGATTAAGACTTGATTTCAATCAATGGCCAAAAGAACTTAAAGGACAAAGAGACACCAATTCCTTAATGATTAAGGCTTGATTTCAATCAATGGCCAAAAGAACTTAAAGGACAAAGAGAAACCAATTCATTATGGATTAAGACTTGATTTCAATCAATGGCCAAAAGAACTTAAAGGACAAAGAGACACCAATTCCTTAATGATTAGGACTTGATTCCAATCAATGGCCAAAAGAACTTAAAGAAAAAGAAACCAATTCATTATGGATTAAGACTTGATTTCAATCAATGGCCAAAAGAACTTAAAGGACAAAGAGAAACCAATTCATTACGGATTAAGACTTGATTTCAATCAATGGCCAAAAGAACTTAAAGGACAAAGAGACACCAATTCCTTAATGATTAAGGCTTGATTCCAATCTTTGGCCAAAAGAACTTAAAGGACAAAGAGAAACCAATTCATTACGGATTAAGACTTGATTTCAATCAATGGCCAAAAGAACTTAAAGGACAAAGAGACACCAATTCATTACGGATTAAGACTTGATTCCAATCTTTGGCCAAAAGAACTTAAAGGACAAAGAGAAACCAATTCATTACGGATTAAGACTTGATTTCAATCAATGGCCAAAAGAACTTAAAGGACAAAGAGAAACCAATTCATTACTGATTAAGACTTGATTTCAATCAATGGCCAAAAGAACTTAAAGGACAAAGAGACACCAATTCCTTAATGATTAAGGCTTGATTCCAATCTTTGGCCGAAAGAACTTAAAGGACAAAGAGAAACCAATTCATTACTGATTAAGACTTGATTTCAATCAATGGCCAAAAGAACTTAAAGGACAAAGAGACACCAATTCTTTAATGATTAAGACTTTCTTCCAATCAATGGCCAAAAGAACTTAAAGGACAAAGAGAAACCAATTCATTACGGATTAAGACTTGATTTCAATCAATGGCCAAAAGAACTTAAAGGACAAAGAGAAACCAATTCATTAATGATTAAGACTTGTTTCCAATCAATGGCCAAAAGAACTTAAAGGACAAAGAGAAACCAATTCATTAATGATTAAGAATTGATTTCAATCAATGGCCAAAAAAACATAAAGGAAAAAGAGAAACCAATTCATTAATGATTAAGACTTCATTTCAATCAATGGCCAAAAGAACTTAAAGGACAAAGAGAAACCAATTCATTAATGATTAAGACTTGGTTCCAATGAATGGCCAAAAGAACTTAAAGGACAAAGAGAAACCAATTCATTACGGATTAAGACTTGATTTCAATCAATGGCCAAAAGAACTTAAAGGACAAAGAGAAACCAATTCATTAATGATTAAGACTTGATTTCAATCAATGGCCAAAAGAACTTAAAGGACAAAGAGAAACCAATTCATTAATGATTAAGACTTGATTTCAATCAATGGCCAAAAGAACTTAAAGGACAAAGAGAAACCAATTCATTATGGATTAAGACTTGATTTCAATCAATGGCCAAAAGAACTTAAAGGATAAAGAGACACCAATTCCTCAAGGATTAAGACCTGATTCCAATCAATGGCAAAAAGAACTTAATGGACAAAGAGAAACCAATTCATTAATGATTAAGACTTGATTTCAATCAATGGCCAAAAGAACTTAAAGGACAAAGAGAAACCAATTCATTAATGATTAAGACTTGATTTCAATCAATGGCCAAAAGAACTTACAGGACAAAGAGAAACCAATTCATGAATGATTAGGGCTTGATTCCAATCTTTGGCCAAAAGAAATTAGAGGACAAAGAGAAACCAATTCATTACTGATTAAGACTTGATTTCAATCAATGGCCAAAAGAACTTAAATGACAAAGAGACACCAATTCCTTAATGATTAGACTTGATTTCAATCAATGGCCAAAAGAACTTAAAGGACAAAGAGAAACCAATTCATTAATGATTAAGACTTGATTTCAATCAATGGCCAAAAGAACTTAAAGGACAAAGAGACACCAATTCATTATGAGTGAAGACTTGAGTTCAATCAATGGCCAAAACAACTTAAAGGACAAAGAGAAACCAATTCATTATGGATTAAGACTTGATTTCAATCAATGGCCAAAAGAACTTAAAGGACAAAGAGAAACCAATTCATTACGGATTAAGACTTCATTTCAATTAATGGCCAAAAGAACTTAAAGGACAAAGAGACACCAATTCATTAAGGACTAAGACGTGTTTTCAATCAATGGCCAAAAGAACTTAAAAAAGAAAGAGAAACCAATTCATTATGATTAAGACTTGATTTCAATCAATGGCCAAAAGAACTTAAAGGACAAAGAGAAACCAATTCATTACGGATTAAGACTTGATTTCAATCAATGGCCAAAAGAACGTAAAGGACAAAGAGACACCAATTCATTACGGATTAAGACTTGATTTCAATGAATGGCTAAAAGAACTTAAAGGACAAAGAGAAACCAATTCATTACGGATTAAGACTTGATTTCAATCAATGGCCAAAAGAACTTAAAGGACAAAGAGACACCAATTCCTTAATGATTAAGACTTGATTCCAATCTTGGGCCAAAAGAACCTAAAGGACAAAGAGAAACCAATTCATTACGGATTAAGACTTGATTTCAATCAATGGCCAAAAGAACTTAAAGGACAAAGAGACACCAATTCATTAATGATTAAGACTCGTTTCCAATCAATGGCCAAAAGAACTTAAAGGAGAAAGAGACTCCAATTCATTAATGATTAAGACTTGATTTCAATCAATGGCCAAAAGAACTTAAAGGACAAAGAGAAACCAATTCATTACGGATTAAGACTTGATTTCAATCAATGGCCAAAAGAACTTAAAGGACAAAGAGACACCAATTCCTTAATGATTAGGACTTGATTCCAATCTTTGGCCAAAAGAACTTAAAGGACAAAGAGAAACCAATTCATTAATGATTAAGACTTGTTTCCAATCAATGGCCAAAAGAACTTAAAGGACAAAGAGAAACCAATTCATTACGGATTAAGACTTGATTTCAATCAATGGCCAAAAGAACTTAAAGGACAAAGAGACACCAATTCCTTAATGATTAAGGCTTAATTCCAATCTTGGCCAAAAGAACTTAAAGGACAAAGAGAAACCAATTCATTATGGATTAAGACTTGATTTCAATCAATGGCCAAAAGAACTTAAAGGACAAAGAGACACCAATTCATTAACTGATTAAGACTTGATTTCCAATTAATGGCCAGAAGAACTAAAAGGACAAAGAGAAACCAATTCATTAATGATTAAGAATTGATTTCAATCAATGGCCAAAAGAACTTAAAGGACAAAGAGAAACCAATTCATTACGGATTAAGACTTGATTTCAATCAATGGCCAAAAGAACTTAAAGGACAAAGAGACACCAATTCCTTAATGATTAGGACTTGATTCCAATCTTTGGCCAAAAGAACTTAAAGGACAAAGAGAAACCAATTCATTATGGATTAAGACTTGATTTCAATCAATGGCCAAAGGAACGTAAAGGACAAAGAGACACCAATTCCATAACGATTAAGACTTGACTCCAATCTTTGGCCAAAAGAACTTAAAGGACAAAGAGAAACCAATTCATTATGGATTAAGACTTGATTTCAATCAATGGCCAAAAGAACTTAAAGGACAAAGAGAAACCAATTCCTTAATGATTAGGACTTGATTTCAATCAATGGCCAAAAGAACTTAAAGGACAAAGAGACACCAATTCCTTAATGATTAAGACTTGATTCCAATCTTTGGCCAAAAGAACTTAAAGGACAAAGAGAAACCAATTCATTATGGATTAAGACTTGATTTCAATCAATTGCCAAAAGAAGTTAAAGGACAAAGAGACACTAATTCCTTACTGATTAGGACTTGATTTCAATCAATGGCCAAAAGAACTTAAAGGACAAAGAGAAACCAATTCATTATGATTAAGACTTGATTTCAATCAATGGCCAAAAGACGTTAAATGACAAAGAGAAATCAATTCATTAATGATTAAGACTTGTTTCCAATCAACGGCCAAAAGAACTCAAAGGACAAAGAGACACCAATTCCTTAATGATTAGGACTTGATTCCAATCTTTGGCCAAAAGAACTTAAAGGACAAAGAGAAACCAATTCATTACGGATTAAGACTTGATTTCAATCAATGGCCAAAAGAAGTTAAAGGACAAAGAGACACCAATTCCTTAATGATTAGGACTTGATTACAATCAAAGGCCAAAAGAATTTAAAGGACAAAGAGAAACCAATTCATTAATGATTAAGACTTGATTCCGATCGATGGCCGAAAGAACATAAAGGACAAATACAAACCAATTCATTATGGATTAAGACTTGATTCCAATGAATAGCCAAAAGAACTTAAAGGGCAAAGAGAAATCAATTCCTTAATTGTTAAGACTTGATTCCAATCTTTGGCCAAAAGAACTTAAAGGACAAAGAGAAACCAATTCTTTACTACGGATTAATACTTGATTTCAATCAATGGCCAAAAGAACTTAAAGGACAAAGAGACACCAATTCCGTAATGATTAAGGCTTGATTCCAATCTTTGGCCAAAAGAAGTTAAAGGACAAAGAGAAACCAATTCATTACGGATTAAGACTTGATTTCAATCAATGGCCAAAAGAACTTAAAGGACAAAGAGACACCAATTCTTTAATGATTAAGGCTTGATTTCAATCAATGGCCAAAAGAACTTAAATCACAGAGAAACCAATTCCTTACTGATTAAGACTTGATTCCAATCTTTGGCCAAAATAACTTAAAGGACACAGAGAAACCAATTCATTACGGGTTAAGACTTGATTTCAATCAATGGCCAAAACAACTGAAAGGACAAAGAGAAACCAATTCATTATGGATTAAGACTTGATTTCAATCAATGGCCAAAAGAACTTAAAAGACAAAGAGAAACCAATTCATTACGGATTAAGACTTGATTTCAATCAATGGCCAAAAGAACTTAAAGGACAAAGAGACACCAATTGCTTAAGGATAAAGACTTGATTTCAATCAATGGCCAAAACAACTGAAAGGACAAAGAGAAACCAATTCATTACGGATTAAGACTTGATTTCAATCAATGGCCAAAAGAACTTAAAGGACAAAGAGACACCAATTCCTTAATGATTAAGGCTTGATTCCAATCTTTGGCCAAAAGAACTTAAAAGACAAAGAGAAACCAATTCATTACGGATTATGACTTGATTTCAATCAATGGCCAAAAGAACTTAAAGGACAAAGAGAAACCAATTCATTACGGATTAAGACTTGATTTCAATCAATGGCCAAAAGAACTTAAAGGACAAAGAGACACCAACTCCTTAATGATTAAGACTTGCTTCCAATCTTTGGCCAAAAGGACTTAAAGGGTGAAACCAATTCATTACAAATTAAGACTTGATTTCAATCAATGGCCAAAAGAACTTAAAGGATAAAGAGACACCAATTCCTTAATGATTAGGACTTGATTCCAATCTTCGGCCAAAAGATCTTAAAGGACAAAGAGAAACCAATTCATTATGGATTAAGACTTGATTTCAATCAATGGCCAAAAGAAGTTAAAGGACAAAGAGAACCCAATTCCTTAATGATTAAGACTTGATTCCAATCTTTGGCCGAAAGAAGTTAAAGGACAAAGAGAAACCAATTCATTACTGATTAAGACTTGATTTCAATCAATGGCCAAAAGAACTTAAAGGACAAAGAGACACCAATTCCTTAATGATTAAGACATGCATCCAATCAATGGCCAAAAGAACTTAAAGGACAAAGAGAAACCAATTCATTATGGATTAAGACTTGATTTCAATCAATGGCCAAAAGAACTTAAAGGACAAAGAGACACCAATTCTTTAATGATTAGGACTTGATTCCAATCTTTGGCCAAAAGAACTTAAAGGACAAAGAGAAACCAATTCATTACGGATTAAGACTTGATTTCAATCAATGGCCAAAAGAACTTAAAGGACAAAGAGACACCAATTCATTATAGATGAAGACTTGATTCCAATCAATGGCCAAAAGAACTTAAAGGACAAAGAGACACCAACTCCTTAATGATTAAGGCTTGATTCCAATCAATGGCGAAAAGAACTTAAAGGACAAAGAGACACCAATTCATTATGATTAAGACTTGATTTCAATCAATGGCCAAGAACTTAAAGGACAAAGAGACACCAATTCATTAATGATTAAGACTTGATTGCAATCAACGGCAAAAAGAACTTAAAAGACAAAGAGAAACCAATTCATTACGGATTAAGACTTGATTTCTATCAATGGCCAAAAGAACTTAAAGGGCAAAGAGAAACCAATTCATTACGGATTAAGACTTGATTTCAATCAACGGCCAAAAGAACTTAATGGACAAAGAGACACCAATTCTTAAAGATTAGGACTTGATTCCAATCTTTGGCCAAAAGAACATAAAGGACAAAGAGAAACCAATTCATTACGGATTAAGACTTGATTTCAATCAATGGCCAAAAGAACTCAAAGGACAAAGAGACACCAATTCCTTAATGATTAGGACTTGATTCCAATCAATGGGCCAAAAAAGAACTTAAAGGACAAAAGAGAAACCAATTCATTATGGATTAAGACTCTGATTTCAATCAATGGCCAAAAGAACTTAAAGGACAAAGAGAAACCAATTCATTACGATTAAGACTTGATTTCAATCAATGGCCAAAGAACTTAAGGGACAAAGAGACACCAATTCCTTAATGATTAAGACTTGCTTCCAATCAATGGCCAAAAGAACTTAAAGGACAAAGAGAAACCAATTCATTATGGATTAAGACTTGATTCCAATCTTTGGCCAGAAGAACTTAAAGGACAAAGAGAAACTAATTCATGAAGGAATACGACTTGATTTCAATCAATGGCCAAAAGAACTTAAAGGACAAAGAGACACCAATTCCTTAATGATTAGGACTTGATTTCAATCAATGGCCAAAAGATCTTAAAGGACAAAGAGAAACCAATTCATTATGGATTAAGACTTGATTTCAATCAATGGCCAAAAGAACTTAAAGGACAAAGAGACACCAATTCCTTAATGATTAGGACTTGATTCCAATCTTTGGCCAAAAGAACTTAAAGGACAAAGAGAAACCAATTCATTACGGATTAAGACTTGATTTCAATCAATGGCCAAAAGAACTTAAAGGACAAAGAGACACCAATTCCTTAATGATTAGGACTTCTTTCCAATCTTTGGCCAAAAGAACTTAAAGGACAAAGAGAAACCAATTCATTATGGATTAAGACTTGATTTCAATCAATGGCCAAAAGAACTTAAAGGACAAAGAGAAACCAATTCCTTAATGAATAAGACTTGATTCCAATCATTGGCCGAAAGAACTTAAAGGACAAAGA
>JAVHNN010000022.1:0-34143 GCA_031439585.1 Pterocarpus macrocarpus
AAGAATAAGAGAAACCAATTCCTTAAGGATTAAGACTTGCTTCCAATCAATGGCCAAATGAACTAAAGAATAAAGAGAAACCAATTCCTTAAGGATTAAGACTTGCTTCCAATCAATGGCCAAATGAACCTAAAGAATAAAGAGAAACCAATTCCTTAAGATTAAGAGCCAATCAAGATTAAGACTTGCTTCTTCAATCAATGGCCAAATGAACTTAAAGAATAAAGAGAAACCAATTCCTTAAGGATTAAGACTTGCTTCCAATCAATGGCCAAATGAACTTAAAGAATAAAGAGAAACCAATTCCTTAAGGATTAAGACTTGCTTCAATCAATTGCCAAATGAACTTAAGAATAAAGAAACCAATTCCTTAGGATTAAGACTTGCTTCCAATCAATGGCCAAATGAACTTAAAGAATAAAGAGAAACCAATTCCTTAAGGATTAAGACTTGCTTCCAATCAATGGCCAAATGAACTTAAAGAATAAAGAGACTTGCTTCCAATCAATGGCCAAATGAACTTAAAGAATAAAGAGAAACCAATTCCTTAAGGATTAAGACTTGCTTCCAATCAATGCCAAATGAACCTAAAGAATAAAAGAAACCAATTCCTTAAGGATTAAGACTTGCTTCCAATCAATGGCCAAATGAACTTAAAGAATAAATGAAACCAATTCCTTAAGGATTAAGACTTGCTTCAATCAATGGCCAAATGAACTTAAAGAATAAAGAGAAACCAATTCCTTAAGATTAAGACTTGCTTCCAATCAATGGCCAAATGAACTTAAAGAATAAAGAGAAACCAATTCCTTAAGGATTAAGACTTGCTTCAATCAATGGCCAAATGAACTTAAAGAATAAAGAAACCAATTCCTTAAGGATTAAGACTTGCTTCCAATCAATGGCCAAATGAACTTAAAGAATAAAGAGAAACCAATTCCTTAAGGATTAAGACTTGCTTCAATCAATGGCCAAATGAACCTAAAGAATAAAGAGAAACCAATTCCTTAAGGATTAAGACTTGCTTCAATCAATGGCCAAATGAACCTAAAGAATAAAGAGAAACCAATTCCTTAAGGATTAAGACTTGCTTCCAATCAATGGCCAAATGAACTTAAAGAATAAAGAGAAACCAATTCCTTAAGGATTAAGACTTGCTTCCAATCAATGGCCAAATGAACTAAAGAATAAAGAAAACCAATTCCTTAAGGATTAAGACTTGCTTCAATCAATGGCCAAATGACTTAAAGAATAAAGAAACCAATTCCTTAAGGATTAAGACTTGCTTCCAATCAATGGCCAAATGAACTTAAAGAATAAAGAGAAACCAATTCCTTAAGGATTAAGACTTGCTTCCAATCAATGGCAAATGAACTTAAAGAATAAAGAGAAACCAATTCCTTAAGGATTAAGACTTGCTTCCAATCAATGGCCAAATGAACTTAAAGAATAAAGAGAAACCAATTCCTTAAGGATTAAGACTTGCTTCCAATCAATGGCCAAATGAACTTAAAGAATAAAGAGAAACCAATTCCTTAAGGATTAAGACTTGCTTCAATCAATGGCCAAATGAACTAAAGAATAAAGAGAAACCAATTCCTTAAGGATTAAGACTTGCTTCCAATCAATGGCCAAATGAACTAAAGAATAAAGAGAAACCAATTCCTTAAGGATTAAGACTTGCTTCAATCAATGGCCAAATGAACTAAAGAATAAAAGAAACCAATTCCTTAAGGATTAAGACTTGCTTCAATCAATGGCCAAATGAACTTAAAGAATAAAGAGAAACCAATTCCTTAAGGATTAAGACTTGCTTCCAATCAATGGCCAAATGAACTAAAGAATAAAGAAAACCAATTCCTTAAGGATTAAGACTTGCTTCCAATCAATGGCCAAATGAACTAAAGAATAAAGAGAAACCAATTCCTTAAGGATTAAGACTTGCTTCCAATCAATGGCCAAATGAACTTAAAGAATAAAGAGAAACCAATTCCTTAAGGATTAAGACTTGCTTCCAATCAATGGCCAAATGAACTAAAGAATAAAGAGAAACCAATTCCTTAAGGATTAAGACTTGCTTCCAATCAATGGCCAAATGAACTTAAAGAATAAAGAGAAACCAATTCCTTAAGGATTAAGACTTGCTTCCAATCAATGCCAAATGAACTTAAGAATAAACCAATTCCTTAAGGATTAAGACTTGCTTCCAATCAATGGCCAAATGAACTTAAAGAATAAAAGAAACCAATTCCTTAAGGATTAAGACTTGCTTCCAATCAATGGCCAAATGAACTAAAGAATAAAGAAACCAATTCCTTAAGGATTAAGACTTGCTTCCAATCAATTAAATGAACTAAAGAATAAAGAAACCAATTCCTTAAGGATTAAGACTTGCTTCCAATCAATGGCCAAATGAACTTAAAGAATAAAGAGAAACCAATTCCTTAAGGATTAAGACTTGCTTCCAATCAATGGCCAAATGAACTTAAAGAATAAAGAGAAACCAATTCCTTAAGATTAAGACTTGCTTCCAATCAATGGCCAAATGAACTAAAGAATAAAGAGAAACCAATTCCTTAAGGATTAAGACTTGCTTCCAATCAATGGCCAAATGAACTTAAAGAAAAAGAGAAACCAATTCCTTAAGGATTAAGACTTGCTTCCAATCAATGGCCAAATGAACTAAAGAATAAAGAGAAACCAATTCCTTAAGGATTAAGACTTGCTTCCAATCAATGGCCAAATGAACTAAAGAATAAAGAATAAAGACTTGCTTCCAATCAATGGCCAAATGAACTTAAAGAATAAAGAGAAACCAATTCCTTAAGGATTAAGACTTGCTTCAATCAATGGCCAAATGAACTTAAAGAATAAAGAGAAACCAATTCCTTAAGGATTAAGACTTGCTTCCAATCAATGGCCAAATGAACTTAAAGAATAAAGAAACCAATTCCTTAAGATTAAGACTTGCTTCCAATCAATGGCCAAATGAACTTAAAGAATAAAGAGAAACCAATTCCTTAAGGATTAAGACTTGCTTCAATCAATGGCCAAATGAACTAAAGAATAAAGAAACCAATTCCTTAAGGATTAAGACTTGCTTCCAATCAATGGCCAAATGAACTTAAAGAATAAAGAGAAACCAATTCCTTAAGGATTAAGACTTGCTTCCAATCAATGGCCAAATGAACTTAAAGAATAAAGAGAAACCAATTCCTTAAGGATTAAGACTTGCTTCAATCAATGGCCAAATGAACTTAAAGAATAAAGAAACCAATTCCTTAAGGATTAAGACTTGCTTCCAATCAATGGCCAAATGAACTTAAGAATAAAGAGAAACCAATTCCTTAAGGATTAAGACTTGCTTCCAATCAATGGCAAATGAACTAAAGAATAAAGAAACCAATTCCTTAAGGATTAAGACTTGCTTCCAATCAATGGCCAAATGAACTTAAAGAATAAAGAGAAACCAATTCCTTAAGGATTAAGACTTGCTTCAATCAATGGCCAAATGAACTTAAAGAATAAAGAAACCAATTCCTTAAGGATTAAGACTTGCTTTCAATCAATAAATGCCAAATAAACTTAAAGATTCCTTAAGGATTAAGACTTGCTTCCAATCAATGGCCAAATGAACTTAAAGAATAAAGAGAAACCAATTCCTTAAGGATTAAGACTTGCTTCCAATCAATGGCCAAATGAACTTAAAGAATAAAGAGAAACCAATTCCTTAAGGATTAAGACTTGCTTCAATCAATGGCCAAATGAACTTAAAGAATAAAGAAACCAATTCCTTAAGGATTAAGACTTGCTTCCAATCAATGGCCAAATGAACTTAAAGAATAAAGAGAAACCAATTCCTTAAGGATTAAGACTTGCTTCCAATCAATGGCCAAATGAACTTAAAGAGAAACCAATTCCTTAAGGATTAAGACTTGCTTCCAATCAATGGCCAAATGAACTAAAGAATAAAGAATTCCTTAAGATTAAGACTTGCTTCCAATCAATGGCCAAATGAACTTAAAGAATAAAGAGAAACCAATTCCTTAAGGATTAAGACTTGCTTCCAATCAATGGCCAAATGAACTTAAAGAATAAAGAAACCAATTCCTTAAGGATTAAGACTTGCTTCCAATCAATGGCCAAATGAACTTAAAGAATAAAGAAAAAATTCCTAAGGATTAAGACTTGCTTCCAATCAATGGCCAAATGAACTTAAAGAATAAAGAAACCAATTCCTTAAGGATTAAGACTTGCTTCCAATCAATGGCCAAATGAACTTAAAGAATAAAGAAAGACTTGCTTCCAATCAATGGCCAAATGAACTTAAAGAATAAAGAGAAACCAATTCCTTAAGGATTAAGACTTGCTTCCAATCAATGGCCAAATGAACCTAAAGAATAAGAGAAACCAATTCCTTAAGGATTAAGACTTGCTTCCAATCAATGGCCAAATGAACTTAAAGAATAAAGAGAAACCAATTCCTTAAGGATTAAGACTTGCTTCAATCAATGCCCAAATGAACCCTAAAGAATAAAGAGAAACCAATTGTATGGATTAAAACACAGCACAATCAATGGCCAAAATCACGACTAAAGAATAAAGAAACCAATTCCTTAAGGATTAAGACTTGCTTCCAATCAATGGCCAATTGTCAGCAAGAATAAAGAGAAACTAAGTGTTAAGGATTAAGACTTGCTTCCAATCAAATATTAAAATGAGCATAAAGCGCAAAGAAAACCAATTCCATAAAGTATAACGACTTGCTTCCAATCAATGAAACTAAATGATCTTAAAGAATAAATGCAAACTAATTACTTAAGAGTTAAAGAACAACTTTACGTCCAGTCAATGGTTAAATAAACTTAAAGAATAAAGAGAATAATTCCTCACGGATTAAGAAATTTACTTCCAATCAGTACCAATGGAACTTAAAGAATAAGAGAAATAATTTATTAAGGATTAAGTATTGTTTGCTTTGATAAACAGCCAAATGATCCCAAAGAATAAATGAAACCAATTCCATAAGGATTAAGACTTGCTTCCAACCAATGGCCAAATGAACTTAAAGAATAAAAGAAAGCCAAATTCGCCAAGGATTAAAACAACTATAGCTTCCAAGAACTGCTTCTATTGATGCCAAATGAACCTAAAGAATAAAGAGAAACCAATTCCTTGTAGGATTGAGACTTTTGCTTCCAATCAATGAGCCCGAATGACATTAAAGAATAAAGAGAAACCAATTCCTTAAGGATTAAGACTTGCTTCCACTTACATGTGTAAATGAACATTAAAGAATAAAGAGAAGCCAATTCCTTGAGGATTAAAACACTTAAATCAATACCCAAATGAACCCCTAAAGAATAAAGAGAAACCAATTCCAAAGTATTCGAACTTTGGCACCCGATCAATGACTTAAAGATCTAAAGAATAAATGATAAAACCAATTCATAAAGGATTAAGACTTGCTTCACGACCAATGGTAAAATGAAGCTTAAGAATAAAGAGAAAGCGATTAAATAGAGATTAAGACTTTGCTTCCAATCAATTTGCCAAATGAGCGTAAAGAATAAAGAAACCAATTCCTTAAGGATTAAGACTTGCTGCCAATCAATGACCAAATGAACTTAAAGAATAAAGAGAAGCCAATTCCTTAAAGTATTGAAACATAACTTGATTCAATCAATTGCCAAATAGACCCTAAAGAATAAAGAAACCAATTCCTTAAGTATTACAACTTGCTTCCAATCAATAGCCATAAGATCTTAAAGAATAAATGGAAACTAATTCCTTAAGGATGAAGACTTGCTTAAATCAACGGCCAAAATGAACTTAAAGAATAAAGAAATCAATTCATACAGGATTAAGACTTGCTTCCAATCAATTGCCAAATGACCATAAAGAATAAAGAGAAACCAATTCATAAAGGATTAATACATTTTCTTCCGATCAGTAGACCGTGACCCAAAGAATAAATGGAAATAGATTCATTGGGATTAAAACTTGCTGTCAATCAGTAGCCAAATAGACTTAAAGAATAAAGAGAAACCAATTCCTTCACGGTTAAGATTTGCTTTAAATCAATTACCCCATGTTCCTAAAGAATAAAGAGAAAAGACTTGCAACCCAAATCAGTAGTAAGGCCAAGTGAACTTAAAGAATAAAGAGAAGCCAATTCATGGGGGTCAGACTTGCTTCCAATCAATGCCCAAATGAACTAAAGAATAAAGAGAAAGCAATTCCTTAAGGATTTAGACTTGCTAATCCCTCAATGACTTACTTTAAATGATTATTACAGATCTAAAGAGAATAATCTGTTAATTCGCCTTAAGGATTAAGAGCTTCTCTTCCAATCAATGGACAAATGAACTTAAAGAATAAGAGAAACCAATTATACAAGGATTAGGACTTGCTTCCAATCAATTGTAATGAAACACAAGAATAAAATAGAATTAAACTAAGTATTAAGATTTTCTTCCAATCAATGGCCAAATAAAGATCTAAAAGAATAAATGAAGCCAATTCCTTAAGGATTAAGACTTGCTTCCAATCAATGTAAATGAACTTAAGAATAAGAAGAAACCAATTAAACACATGGATTAAAGTACTTGCTTCCAATCAATAATAAATAATAATTAAAGAATAAAGACTTGCTACCATCGATAGTAGATGAGCGTTAAAGAATAAAGCAGAAACCAATTAAACCCTTAAGGATTAAAACACAACTTGCTTCCGATCAATTTTAAATGAACCTAAGAATAAAGAAAGCAATTCATAAGTATTACGACTGCTTCAATCATGGCTTAAAGAATCTAAAAGAATACCAATGTAGTAATTAAGCAGGATTAAAACAACTTGCTTCCAATCAATGTTAAAATAGGCTTAAAGAATAAAAGAAAGCCAGTCCTTACGGATTAAGAGTTACTTCAATCAAATTCTTAAAATGTGCTAAAGAATAAAGAGAAACCAATTAAACCCATTAAGGATTAGAAACAACTTCCAATCAATGACTTAAAGATCTAAAAAGAATAAATGAAGCCAATTCATGGGATCCAGAAGACACTTCAAATCAATGGCCAAAATGAACTTAAAGAATAAAGAGAAACCAATTCAGCCAGGATTACGACACCACTTTAATCAATGGCCAAATGAACTTAAAGAATAAAGTGACAGCAATTCCTTAAAAATAAAGACTTGCTTCCAAGCTAAATGGCCAAATGACATTAAAGAATAAGGAGAAACCAATTCCTTAAGGATTAAGAGTTGCTTCCAATCAATTGCCAAATAAACCTAAAGAATAAAAAGAAAACCAATTCCTTAAGTAATGCGACTTGCTTCAATCAATGAATGGCTTAAAGATCTTAAAGAATAAATGGAAACCAATTCCTTAAGGATTAAGACTTCCTTCCAATCAATTGCCAAATGAGCGTAAAGAATAAAGAGAAACCAATTCCTTAAGCGAGACTAGCATGATCGATGCCCAAATGAACACAAGAATAAAGCGAAACCAATTGTATGGTTAAGACTTTAGCACAATCAATGGCCAAAATGACATTAAAGAATAAAGAGAAACCAATTCTTAAGGATTAAGACTTGCTTCCAATCAATGGCCAAGCGGCATTAAAGAATAAAGAAACCAATTCCTTGAGGATTAAGACTTGCTTGATGATCTTTGGCCAAATGAACCTAAAGAATAAAGCGGTCGCCAATTCCTTAGGATTAAAACTTGCTTCCAATCAATGTCCAAATGTAGCTTAAATCAAATAAATGAAACCAATTCCTTAAGGATTCCAGAGCTGCTTCCAATCATTTGTAATAAGTAAAATGAAAGGGGAGAGGGAGAGAGGCAAGTGTGAGGATTCTGACTAAGCATGCAAATCATTGGCCTGATGACCCTAAAGAATAAAGAAGGCAATTCCTTAAGTATTCGACTCGCTTCCAATCAATGGCTTAAAGATCTAAAAAGAATAAATGGAAAGCCAATTCCATAAGGATTAAAACTTTAGCTTGTCAGTGTATTAAAATGAACTTTGAGAATAAAGAGAAAGCCATTCATGGGATTAAGACTTGCTTCCAACGTCAATGGTAAATGACATTAAAGAATAAAGAGAAACCAATTCCTTAAGGATTAAGACTTGCTTCCAATCAATGGCCAAGCAGCATTAAAGAATAAAGAAACCAATTCCTTAAGCAGGATTAAAATTTTGCTTCCAATCAATGGCCAAATGAACCTAAAGAATAAAGAGAAACCAATTCACTTAAGGAGTACGACTACCTTCCAATCGTGAAAATGGCCAAATGATCTAAAAAGACTAAATGAAATAATTCCATAAGGATTAAAAAAAACACAAAAACCCCGTCAGTGTGCAGAATAGACTAAAGAATAAAGAGAAACCAATTCCTTCACGGATTAAGACTTGCTTCCAATCAGTGGCCGAATGAACTTAAAGAATAAAGAAAAGCAATTCCTTAAAATATTACGACTTGCTTCCAATCAATGGACAAATGAACTCAAAGAATAAATGAGAAACCAATTCCATAAGGATTAAGACTTAAACTTCCAATCAATGGCCAAATAGACCTAAAGAATAAAGAGAAACCAATTCATGAAGGATTAAGACTTGCTTCAACTGTCGATGCCCAAATGAACTTAAAGAATAAAGAAAGTAATTCCATACGGATTAAGAGTTACTTCCAATCAATTTACTTAAATGAACCCAAAGGATCATGAGAAACCAATTCCTTAAGTATTACGACTTGCTTCCAATCAATGGCTTAAAAGATCTAAAAGAATAAATGGGAAATAATTCATGGGATTAAGACTAGCTTCAATCAATGGCTAAGATGAACTTAAAGAATAAAGCAACCAATTCGCTAAGGATTAAGGCTTGCTTCCAATCAGTGGTTAAATGAGCGTAAATCATGAAAGACTTGCTGCCAATCAATGGACAAATGAACCTAAAGAATAAAGAGAAACCAATCGCCTTAAGGATTGAAACACTTGCTTCGAATGTGCACAAATGAAACTAAAGAATAAAGAAAACCAATTCCTTAAGGATTAAGACTTGCTTCCAATCAATGGCCAAATGAACTTAAAAAGAAACCAATTCCATAAGTATTCTGGCTTGCTTGATCAATGGGCAAATGATCTTAAAGAATAAATGAAACCAATTAAGCCTTAAGGATTAAGACTTGCTTCCAATCAATTGCCAAATGAGCGTAAAGAATAAATGCAACCAATTCCTTAAGGATTAAGACTTGCTGCAAATCAATGGCCATTCAATAGAACTTAAGAATAAAGAGAAGCTAATTATACGGATTAAGAGTTGCTTAAATCAATTTGCAAATGAACCTAAAGAATAAAGAGAAACCAATTCCTTAAGTATTCACGACTTGCTTCCAATCAATGGCTTAAAGATCTAAAAGAATAAATGGAAGCCAATTCCTTAAGCATTAAGACTTGCTTCCAATCAATATTGAAATGAACTTAAAGAATAAAGAGAAACCAATTCCTTAAGCGGGATTAAGGCACAACTTGCTTCCGATAAAGATGAGCCAAATGAACTAAAGAATAAAGAGAAACCCGTTCCTTAAGTATTATTTCACTTAAATATACTTCAATGGCCAAATGAACTCAAGAATAATGCAAACTAATTCCTTAAGGATTAAGACTTGCACTTCCAATCAATGGCCAAAATGAACATTAAGAATAAAGAAACCAATTCGCCAAGGATTGGAGACTTGCTTCCAATCAATTGCCAAATGAACCTAAAGAATAAAGAGAAACCAATTCCTTAAGTATTCGACTTGCTTCCAATCAATGGCCAAATGGCTTAGATCTAAAGAATAAATGGAAACCAATTCATGAAGGATTAAGACTTTCCTTCGATCAGTGGCCAAATGAACGTAAAAAGTAAGCAGGACTTGCTGCAGTAATGCCCAGATAGACCTGAATAATGACAAATTAAGCAGGGTTAAGACTTGCTTAAATCAATGGCCAAATGAACTAAAAGAATTAAGAAACCAATTCCTTAAGGATTAAGACTTGCTTCCAATCAATGGCCAAAGCGGCATTAAAGAATAAGAAAACCAATTCCTTAAGGATTAAGACTTGCTTTAATCAATGCCCAAATGAACACAAAGAATAAAGAGAAACGCCAATTCCTTAAGTATTACGACCTGCTTCCAATCAATGGCTTAAAGATACTAAAGAATAAATGGAAACCAATTCCTTAAAGATTAAGACTTGCTTCCAATGCGTGGCCAAATGAACTTAAAGAATATGAGAAAACGATTCGCTACGGATTAAGTTTGCTTCTCAATCTAAATTCACTAATAGACCCTAAAGAATAAAGAAAATAGATTCTACTTAATCATTCTGGCTAACTTCCAATCAATGGCCTGATGAATCTAAAGAATAAATGAAACCAATTCGCCAAGGATTAAGACTGTGCTTACAATCAATAGCCGAATGAGCTTTAAGAATAAAAAATAGAATTCCTTAAGGATTAAGACTTGCTGCCAAATCAATATTCACAATAAACTTAAAGAATAAAGAGCTTATACCAAATGTGGCCAAGCGACATTTGAAATAAGCCAATTCGCCAAGGATTAAGACTTACTTCCAATCAATGCCCAAATGAACCTAAGAATAAAGAAGAAGGCAGTTGTGAAGGATCTTCGACCTACTTCCGATCAATGGCTTAAAGATCTAAAGAATAAATGGAAACCAATTCCTTAAGGATTAAGACTTGCTTCCAATCAATTGGTAGATGAAACTTAAAGAATAAAGAGAAAGCAGGTCGCTACGGATTAAGGCTTTCTTACGTCAATTCTAAGAATGAGCGCAAAGAATAAAGAAACCAATTCCTTAAGTATTCGACTTGCTTCCAATCAATGGCTTAAATGATCTAAAAGAATAAATGGAAGCGATTAAATAAGGAAGTTAAGATTTGCTTCAATCAATAATGGCCAAATGAACTTAAGAATAAAGAGAAACCAATTCATTAAGGATTAAAATTTTGCTTGATAGATGCCCAAATGAACTTAAAGAATAAAGAGAAAATAATTCGCTACGGATTAAGAGTTGCTTCAATCAATTATCAAATGATGTACGAGGATCCCAAAGAAACCAAATTCATTAAGTATTCAAACAGCTGTCAGTCAATGCCAAATGATCTTAAAGAATAAATAGAAGCCAAATTCATGAAGGATTAAGAGCTGCTTGATCAATCAATTACAAAATGAACTTAAGAATAAAGAAAGCAAATTCATGCAGAGTTAAGACTTGCAACAATCACTTAAATCAATTGTAAATGACGTAAAGAGTAAGCAATTCCTTAAGGATTAAGACTTGCTTCAATCAATGGCCAAAAGTAAATACAAAATAAAGAGAAGCCGTCATGGGATTAAGAACAGCGAATCAATGCCCAAATGAAACTAAAGAATGAAAGAAACGAGTTCCTTAAGTATTGTTTCTTGCGTCCAGTCAAGACCCAAAGATCTAAAAGGGCAAATAGGCCAGGTCATTGGGATTAAGAACACTTCCGATCAATGGCCGAATGAACTTAAAGAATAAAGAGAAACCAATTCATGGGATTAAAACTTGCTTCCAATGATTGCCAAATGAGCGTAAGAGTAAGCAGAACTGCTTCTTGAATGTTTAGACCAAGCTTAGAAGTCAAAAAACAAATTCCATATGGATTAAGTTTGGCTTGTCGATAGTAGATAGCGTTAAGAATAAGAGAAGCAAATTCAGCAGGATTAAAACTAAGCTGTCCAATGATGCCCAAATGGACCTAGAACAAGCCAGGTCCAATAGGTATAACCCATTTGCTTGCGTCTGATAGCCCAAAGAGTCAAAGATAAATGCCGACTAATTCGCCCAGGATTAGGAAACAACGATCGATGACCAAATAAACTTAAAGAATAAAGAGGAAATGATTTCTCGCAGATTAAGAGTTGCTTCGTCGATTCTGAGATGAACTTCAAGAATAAAGAAAGAAACCGATTCGCCAGAAGTATTCGAACTTGCTTGTCTGATGAGCAAATGATCTAAAGAATAAATGGAAATGTTGTCTTAGGAATTAAGACTTGCTAACCCGTTGATAGCCAGATAAACTTAAAGAGAATAAAAGAAAGCCAAATTCGGCCAGAATTAAAACACTTCGCCAAGACTTAACCTAATCAATGCCCGAATAGACCTAAAGAATAAGAAATAAATTCACATGGATTAAGAATTTCTTCCGTCAATGGCGAAATCATTAAAGAATAAAGAGCTTAATTAAGACTTGCGTCCAGTCAATGGCCAAATGTACTTAAAGAATAAAGAGAAATAAATTGTAAAGGATTAAGGTTGCTTCAAATGATGTCATTAAAGATGAACCTAAAGAATAAAGAGAAACCAATTAATAAGTATAATAAACTTGCTTCCGTCGATGAGCAAATGATCAAAGAATAAATGCAAACTAATTCCTTAAGGATTAAGACTTGCTTCAATCGATAAGTAGATCAGACTTAAAGATAAAGAGAAACCAATTATTAAAGTTAAATTTCAACCTCAGCAAGACTTAGCCAATCGATGTACTACAAACAGACTAAGAATAAAGAAACCAATTAAGCGTAGTTGAGACTTGCTTCGATCGATGGCCGAATGACATTAAAGAATAAAGAGAAACTTACAACCCGTCGATTAAGACTAGCTTCCAATCAATGGCCAAATGTTAGAGAATAAGAGAAACCAATTCTTAAGCGGGGATTGAAACACAACTTGCTTCGATCAATGGCCGAATGAAGCTAAAGAATAAAGAAGCCAGTTCATGAAAGTGGTATGAAGACTTTATTGTCGATGAGCAAAGGTCACAAAAGAATAAATGATGAGCTAGCCAGATTCATTGCCCAAATCGATTAAGATGAGCAATGAAGTAAGCAATTTACGCCGTCGGTAATAAATAAGCTTAAAGAATAAAGAAGCCAAATTCGCCCTTAGGATTGAAACACTTGAAATCGATAAGTGAATGACATTAAAGAATAAAGAGAAACCGTTCATGGGATTGAAACAACTTACATCCGATAAATGGCCAAATGAACTCAGCGTAAAGAGAAACCAATTAATTAAGTACTCATACGGAGCATTCAATCAATGGGCAAATGATCTTAAAGAATAAATGCAAACTAACAGTCATGAGATTTGAAACAACTTCGTCGGTAAGTACAAATGAACTAAAGAATATAGAGAAACCAATTCCTATAAGGATTCAGAATTGCTTGATCGATTGCCAAATTCGGCCCTGAACAAAGCGAAACCAATTCCGTAAGTAATACGACTTGCTTCCAATCAATGAGCAAGATCACAAAAGAATAAATGAAATAAATTCGCCAGGATTAAGATTTGCTTCCAATGATAGCGAAATAGACTTAGATAAAAGAAGCAGATGTAGGAATTCCAGAAGGACTTATATCTTAAGACACTTCTAATCAATGCCCAGATAGTACTTAAAGAATAAAGAGAAATAATTCCTTGTAGGATTAAAACTTTGCTTAAATCAATGGCCAAATGACATTAAAGAATAAAGAAACCAATTCCTTAAGGATTAAGACTTGCTTCCGATCAGTAGGTAAATGGCGTTAAAGAATAAAGAAAGCCTTGCATTCATTAAGGACCAAGGCTTGCTTGTCGATCAATGGCCAAATGAGCACAAGAATAAAGAGGATCAGGATTCCTATAGCTATAATGACTTGCTTCCAATCGTGACCAAATGATCACAAAGAATAAATCTGAACTAATTAAGCCAAGGATTAAACAACTTCGATCCAGTAAGTAGCCAAATGAACTTAAAGAATAAATGAAGAAGCAGTGATTCCTTCCCAGGTTTCAAGACTTGCTTTGATCAAATTCTTAGAATGACCTTAAAGAATAAAGAAATAAATTCACTTAAGGATTAATACATGCTTCAACCCGTCGATAGGCAAATGAACTCAAAGAATAAAACCAGGAAAGCCAATTCTCTATAAACAATATTAAGACTTACTTGATCAATGGTAAAGATGAGCTTAAAGAATAAAGAGAAACCAATTCCTTAAGGATTAAGACTTGCTTCCAATCAATGGCCAAATGAACCTAAAGAATAAAGAGAAACCGATTCATAGAGGTAATACGACTTGCTTCGATCAATGGCTTAAATGAATCTAAAAGAATAAATGAAACCAATTCATAAGGATTAAGATTTAGCTTCAGATCAATGGCCAAATGAACTTAAGAATAAAGAAAACCAATTGTAAGGATTAAGACCACATTTGATAAATTGCCCGTGAACGTAAGAGTAAAGAGAAACCAATTCCTTAAGGATTAAGACTTGCTTCCAATCAATGGCCAAATGAACTTAAAGAATAAAGAATTCCTTAAGGATTAAGACTGACTTCTATTTGATCAATTGACAAATGAACTTAAGAATAAAGAGAAAACAATTCCTTACGGATTAAGACTTGCTTCGATCAATGGCCAAATGACATTAAAGAATAGAGAAACCAATTCCTTAAGGATTAAGACTTGCTTCTTAATCAATGGCCTTTGATCTGATTCAAAAATAAGAGAAGCCAAATTCTGCCAAGGATTAAAACATAAATCAATTCCCAAATGAACCTAAAGAATAAAGAGAAACTAATTCCTTAAGGATCTCAAACTTTACACTTCCAATCGATAGGCTTAAGATGAACAAAAGAATAAATGGAGAAACCAATTCGCAGAGATTAAAACAACCTTCCGTCAATGGCGAATGAACACTAAAGAATAAAGAGAAGCCAAATTCATGAGGATTAAAACAACTTCCCATCAGTGGCCAAGTGAGCGTAAAGAATCATCAGACTTGCTTTAGCAATCAATGACCAAGTGAACTTAAAGAATAAAGAGAATCCAATTCAATTAAGCATGGATTGAAACACAACCAAATCAATGTGCAAATGACATTAAGAATAAGAAAGCGATTCCTTAAGAGTTAAGACTTGCTTAAATCAATGCCCCAAATGGAGCCCTAAGCACTAAAGGAAAGAAACCAATTCCACAAAGTACTCACTGACTTGCTTCCAATCAATGGCTTAAGAACTCAAAGAATAATCTAAACCTAATTCCTTAGGAATTCAGACTTAACTCCAATGCTGGCCAAAATAAACTTGAGAATAAAGAAACCAATTTCTCATAGATTGAGACTTGCTTGATCAGTGGCCAAATGAACCTAAAAAATAAAGAGAAATAAATTCCTCAGTGGATAAATAATGCGACTTGCTTCAATCAATGGCTTAAATGATCTAAAGAATAAATTGAAACCAATTCACTTGAGGATTAAGACTTGCTTCCGACCAATGGCCAAAATGAACCCAAGAATAAAGAAACCAATTCATGGATGTGAACTTTGCCTCTTCAGACTTAGCTTCCAATCAATGCCCAAATGAGCCTAAGAATAAAGAAACCAGATTCCTTACTAGGATTAAAGACTTGCTTGTCAATCAATGGCCAAATGATATTAAAGAATAAGAGACTTGCCTTAAGTAATGCCAAATGAACATTAAGAATAAAGAAGAAGCAATTCATGCAGGATTAAGGCTGGCTTCAATCAATGGCCAAATGAACCTAAGAATAAAGAAGAAACCAATTCCATCAATATATGGCCAAATGACTTAACTTTGTCTTAAACCAAAAATCTGAAATCATCTGAAGTACAATTAAGCCCAAGGATTAGAAACTGTGATGATAACTTTGAATAGGCTTAAGAATAAGGAAAACCAATTCATTAGCAGTTAGAGTTACTTCAAGTAATTGCCAAATGAACCTAAAGAATAAGAAAACCAATTCGCCCATTATTAACATTTAGCTTGCGATCAATGGCTTAATGATCTAAAGAATAAATAGGCAAATTAGCAAGAATTAAAACAACCTTCAATTTTGTCCGTAGTAAAGAATAGGCTTAAAGAATAAAGAAGCGATTAAGCCAGGATTAAGAGCACAGCTATAAGCTAAGACTTGCTTCTAATCAATGCCCAAATGAACCTAAAGAATAAAGAAAGCCAATTCCATATGGATTAGACTTCTTGTCAGTAGTAAAATGGCGTTAAAGAATGAAGACTTGCTTCAATCAATGGCCAAATGACATTAAAGAATAAAAAGCCATTCAACCAGATTCCTTAAGGATTAAGACCCGCTTCCAATTATTTTAAATGAACCTAAAGAATAAAGAAAACCAATTCCATAAGTATAATGAACACTTGCTTCAATCAATGAGCTAAGATCTAAAGAATAAATACAGTAGTCGTAAGGATTAAGGCACACTTAGATCAATCTATGCCAAAATGTTTCAAAGAATAAAGAAATAGATTAAGCCTACGGTTAGGTTCTTGATGATTCTTGTCAGGCGCAAAGAATAAAAAATGATTATTACACAAAGTAATACATTTGCTTACGATCAATGAGCAAATGATACAAGAAGAATAAATGGAAACGAATTCCTTAAGCAGGATTAAAACTTGCTTCGTCGATCATTGGGTGGCTTAAAGAATAAAGAAGCAAATTACAGCCTTAAGGATTAAGGCTTTGCTTCGTCGATAGTAAGAATGACATTAAAAAATAAAGAGAAACCAGTTACTTAAGGATTAAGAAGTTGCTTAAATCAGTGCCAAATGAGTATAAAGAATAAAGAGAAACCAATTCCTTAAGTATTCTGACTTGCTTCCAATCAATGGCCAAATGGCTTAAAATCAAAATAATGATAATTCTTTAAGGATTAAAACTCGCCCGTCAATTTGTGCGAATGAACGTAAAGAATAGCGAACTGCTTCCAATCGTGATGGCCGAATGAACCTAAAGAATAAAGCGAAACCAATTCCTTATAGATTAAAAAGACTTGCTTCCAATCAATGGCCAAATGGCATTTAAGAATAAAGAGAAACCAATTCCATAAGGATTAAAACTTTGCTTGCGTCAATCTAAGGCCAAATAGACCTAAAGCATGAAGAAACCAATTCCACTAAGGATCTACTGACTTGCTTCAATCAAATGGCAAAATGAACCAAAGAATAATGCAAAGCCCAATTCCTTAAGGATTAAAACAACTTCCGATCAATGGCCAGAAATAAACTTAAGAATAAAGAGAAACCAATTTACTCGCGGATTAAGAATTGCTTCAATCAATGGTGCCAAATGAACACAAAGAATAAAGAAACCATGATTCATTAAGTATTCACGACTTGCTTCCAATCAATGGCTTAAGATCTTAAAGAATAAATTGAAGCCAAATTCATGGGATTAAGACTTTACTTCCATGCAAATAGCCAAATGAACTTAAAGAATAAAGAGAAACCAATTCCTTAAGGATTAAGACTTGCTTCAATCAATTGCCAAATGAACTAAGAATATAGCGAAACAAGACTTGCTACAATCAATGGCTTACGAATGAACCTAAAGAATAAAGAGAAACCAATTATTATGGATTAGAAACAGCGTCTGAGCAATGGCCAAATGATATTAAGAATAAAGAAACTTTGCTTCCAATCAATGGCCCTTCATGCTTTTCAAGAATAAGAGAAGGCAGGGTCCTTTAAGTTAAAAACTAGCCTTCGTCGATATGGCCAAATGAGCGCAAAGAATAAAGAAAGCAGATTATTAAGTATATTGACTTGCTTCCAATCAATGACAAATGATCCTAAAAAGAATAAATAAACTAATTCATTAAGGATTAAGGCTTGCTTCAATCAATGGCCGTGAGCTAAAGAATAAGAGAAATAGCCAATTCGTTAAATGCGGATTAAGAGTTGCTTCCAACGTCAATTGCCAAATGAACCTAAAGAATAAAGAGAAACCAATTCCTTAAGTATTTGGCTTGCTTTAAATCTATTGTAATGAACTCAAAGAATAGTGACCCGCATTCGCCCACAAATTCAAAACTCACTTAGCGCTTCAGTACTTAAATGAATTTAAGAATAAAAAGAACCAATTCCTTGGGATTAAGACTTGCTTCCAATCAATGGCCAAATGAACTTAAAGAATAAGAGAAACCAATTCCTTAAGACTTGCTTCTAATCAATGCCCAAATGAACTTAAAGAATAAAGAGAAATAGTCATTATAGGATTAAAGCACTTAAATCATCCTTCAATGGCCTTGCTAAAGAATAAAGAAACTTGCTTAGATCAATAGCCAAATGAACATTAAGAATAAGAGAAATAAATTCCTTGAGGATTAAGACTTGCTTCCAAATCGATACCCAAATGAGCACTTAAAGAATAAAGAGAAAGCAGGTCTAATAAGTATTAATATTTTGCTTCAATCAATGGCTTAATGATCTAAAAAGAATAAGTAAACTAATTCACTTAGGAATTGATTAGGCTTTACTTCAATGTGGCCAAATAGACTTAAAGAATAAAGAAACCAAATTCCTACAGGATTAAGATTTAAAACTTCCAATCAATTGCCAAATGAACCTAAAGAATAAAGAAACCAATTCCTTAAGTATTCACGACTTGCTTCCAATCAATGGCCCAAATGATCTAAAGAATAAATGAAACCGATTAATTTGAGATTGAGATTTACTTCCAATCAATGGCCAAGCAGACAAAAGAATAAAGAGAAACCAATTCCTTAAGGATTAAGACACTTCCAATCAATGGCCAAATGACTTAAAGAATAAGACTTGCTTCTAATCAATGGCCCAAATGAACTGAGAATAAAGAGAAACCAATTCATATGGATTAAGACTTGCTTCCAATCAATGGCCAAAATGACATTAAAAGATAAAGAGAAACCAATTGTCGATGGCCAAATGAACTAAAGAATAGAGAAACCAATTCACTTGAGGATTCAGACTTGCTTCCAATCAATGCCCAACTGAACCTAAAAAATTCAAAAAGCAATTTCACACCAATTCCTTTAGGATTAATACTTGCTTCAATCAATGGCTTAAATGATCTAAAAAATTAAATATAAGCTAATTCATTAAGGATTAAGACTTGCTTCCAATCAATAATACAAATAGACTTAAAGAATAAAGAGAAATGATTCACTACAGGATTAAAATTCACTTTAATACATTGTAAATGAACCTAAAGAATAAAGAGAAACCAATTCCTTAAGTATTCGACTTGCTTCAATCAATGGCTTAATGATCTAAAAGAATAAATGGAAATACCAATTCGTAAAGGATTAAGGCTTTAACTTCCAATCGATAGCCGAATGAACTTAAAGAATAAAGAAAGCCAAATTCTTCAGGATTAAGACTTGCTTCCAATCAATGCCCAAATGAACCTAAGAATAAAGAGAAACCAATTTCTACTTAAGTATTCGACACTTCCAATCAATGGGCAAATGATCTAAATGAATAGAGTAAACAATTCCATAAGGATTAAGATTTGCTTTAATCAATGGTAGATGAGCTTAAAGAATAAAGAGAAACCAATTGCTTAGGATTAAGACTTGCTTCCAAATCAATTGCCAAATGAATGTAAAATGCAACTGAACTTCGCTACTTGATCAGTAAGCGAATGTTAAAGAATAAAGAGAAACCAATTCCTTATGGATTAAGACTTTGCTTCCAATCAATGGCCAAATGAACATTAAGAATAAAGAGAAACCAATTCCTTAAGGATTAAGACACTTCCAATCAATGGCTTTGAAATGAACCTAAAGCATAAGAGAAACCAATTCCATAAGGATATAACATTTTGCTTCAATCAATAAACCCAATGATCTTAAAGAATAAAGAAATCTGTTGCGTCTTAAGAATTCATTTGCTTCGATCAATGGCCATTAATGATAAACTTAAAAATAAAGAAAGCCAATTTCTCACGGTTAAGACTTGCTTCCGATCAATTGCCAGATGAACCTAAAGAATAAAGAGAAACCAAGTCATTAAATATTACGACTTGCTTCAATCAATGAGCAAATGATCTAAAAAGAATAAATGGAAACCAATTAAGCAGGATTCCAGACTTCCTTCCCTTAATAAAGTAGAATGAGCTTAAGAATAAAGAAACCAATTCCATAAGGGATTAAGACTTGCTTCTCGCCAAGACTTAGCTCTAATCAATGGCCAAATGAACCTAAAGAATAAAGAGAAACCAATTCCATATGGATTAAGACAGCTGATCATTAGTATAAATCCATTAAAGAATAAAGAAACTTTGCAACACAAGTAATGGCCAAATAGTATTCAAAAAATAAAAAGCCCGTTACCGGATTAGATTAACGATAAACTGACCGATAGACCTAAAGAATAAAGAAAGCCAATTCCTTAAGGACATATCATTTGCTTAAATGTATTGTCAAATGAACTTTAAGAATAAGAGAAACCAATTCCATAAGATTAAGACTTATCTGCAGGCACCTTCCAATCAGCCCCCAAATAGACCTAAAGAATAAAGAAGCCAATTCCTTGTGGATTTAAGACTTTGCTTCCGATCAATGGCCAAATGACATTAGGAATAAGAGACTTGCTTTGTCATATTTAAAATAGTTAGTAAAAGAAATAATTCGCGAGGATTAAGACTTGCTTCCAAATCAGTACTAAATGAACCTAAAGAATAAGAAAACCAATTCACTTAAGTATAATAACACTTGCTTCCAATCAATGGCTTAAATGATCTACAAGAATAAATAAACTAATTCCATAAGGTTAAGACTTGCTTCAATCGATGACCAAATAAGAACTTAAAGAATAAAGAGAAACCAAATTCCTTACGGATTAAGAGTTGCTTCCAATCAGTTGCAAATGAACCTAAGAATAAGAGAAACCAATTCCATAAGTATTCGACTTGCTTCCAATCAATGGCTTAAAGATCTTAAAGAATAAATGAAACCAATTCCTTAAGAGTTAAAGCTTGCTTCAATCAATCAATGGCCGAAGCGAACTTAAAGACTAAAAATAAATTCTTAGGATTAAGACTTGCTTCAATCAATTGCCAACGAAACGTAAGAAACCATGGACTTGCAACAATCCACATTGATGAAGTGAAAGAATAAAGAGAAGCCAATTCATAAGGATTAAGACTTGCTTCAATCTCATTAATGGCCAATAGAACCTTAAGAATAACCAAATAAATTCCTTATGGATTAAGACTTGCTTCAAATGATGGCCAAATGAACTAGCGTTAAAGATAAACCAATTCCTTAAGGATTAAGACTTGCTTCAAATATTAATGGCCAATTTAGCTTAAAGAATAGAGAAAAAATAATTTCATAGGGTTAAGGCTTGCTTCAAATATTTTAAATGAACCTAAAGAATAAAGAGAAACCAATTCATTAACAACTAATAATGGCTGCTAATCAATGACTTAAATGATCTTCAAGAACCATTAAACTAATTCTTTTAGAGATTAAACCACTTTAAATCACTTCCAAATGAACTTAAAGAATAAGAGAAAATAATTTCCCTTCTGGATTAAGAGTTGCTTCAATCAATTGCCAAATGAACCTAAAGAATAAAGAAACGACTTCGCCCAATCAATGCTAAAACACTTGTCAATGAACTTCAGAGATCTAAAAAATAATGGGCCAATTATTATATTCAAAACTTGCTTCCAAATCAGTAGCCGAATGAGCTTAAAGAATAAGAAAGCAAATTAAACTTTAAGATTTGGGCCTGCTTCCAATCAATGCCCGAATGAACCTAAAGAATAAAGAGAAACCAATTCCTTAAGTATTCACGACTTGCTTCCAATCAATGGCTTAAAGATCTTAAAGAATAATGGGAAACCAATTCCTTAAGGATTAAGATTTGCTTCAATCAATGGCCAAATGAACTTAAGAATAAAGAAAACAAATTAACCAAGGATTAAGACTTGCTTACAATCAATTACCAAATGAACTTAAAGAATATGAGAAACCAATTGCTTAAGATTAAGACTTGCTGCTAAGTAATGGCCAACAAATGAACTTAAAGAATAAAGAAGCCAATTCCTGTATGGATTAAGACTTGCTGTCAGTAATGATGGCCAAATTCTAAAGAATAAGAGAAACCAATTCACTTGAGGATTAAAACTCAACTTGTCGATCAATTGCCAAATGAAGCCTAAAGCGTAAAGAGAAACCAATTCCGCCATTATAACGACTTGCTCCCCAATCAATGGCCAAGCAAGAATCTAAAGAATAAGATTAAGCCTTGCTTCAATCAATGGCCAAATGACGTAAAGATTCAAGAGAAACCAAGCCCAGAAGGATTAAGACTTGCTTCCAATCAGTAGCCAAATAAGCTTAAAGAATAAAGAGAAGCCAAATTTCTTGCGGATTAAGAGTTGCTTAAATTAATTTTGAATAGACCTAAGAGTGAAAACCAATTAAACTGATATTACAAACTTGCTTGATGATAGCTTAAAGTCTAAAAAGAATAAATAGAAACCAATTCCTTAAGGATTCAGTTTTACTTAAATGACCAGCCAAATGAACTTAAGAATAAAAAGCCAGTTCAACCAATGGCAAATTGACTTAAGAATACAGAAACCTATTCCTTAAGATGGACTTGCTTCCAATCGATGCCCAAATGAACACAAAGAATAAAGAAACCAATTCCTTCTGGATTAAGAGGCTAACCCGTCAATGGCCAAATGAACTGGCGACAAAATAGAAACCAATTGCTTAGGATTAAGACGTGGTTCCAATCAATGGCCAAATGACATTAAAAAGAATAAATAGAAACCAATTCCTTGAGGATTAAGAACAAAGCTTCCGTCAGTACCTAATGAGACCTAAAGAATAAAAACCAATTCCATAAGTATTATTATTTGCTTCAATCAATGGCTTAAAAGATCTAAAGAATAAATACAAACCTAATTCTCAAGGATTAAGACAGCACAATCAATAATAAATAGACTTAAAGAATAAAGAAAACCCGATTATTTGCAGGATTAGGACTTGCTTCCAATCCAATTGCGAATGAACCTAAAGAATAAGAGAAAACCAATTCCTTAAGTATTCGACTTGCTTCCAATCAATGGCCAGCTTAATGATCTAAAAAGAATAAATGGAAACCAATTCCATAAGGATTAAGGCTTTGGCTGATGGCCAGCATTTACTTAGAACCAAAATAGAAAACCAATGTTCTTAAGGATTAAGACCCACTTCTCCTTGGACACTTCTAATCGATACACCCAAATGAACCTAAAGAATAAAGAGAAACCAATTCATATGGATTAAGACTTGCTTCCAATCAATGTAAATGAAAACATTAAAGAAACCAATTCCTAAAGATTAAGACTTACTCCCAATCAATGGCTGTAGTAATTTCTAAAATAAGAGAAAGCAGATTGTGGGGATTAAAGAACTGGCTTCCAATCAATGCCCATTGAACCTAAGAATAAAGAGAAACCAGATTCCATAAGTATTGAAACTGGCTTCCAATCAATGGCCCGATGAACTTAAGAGCTAAAGATAAATCATTATTCGCAAGTTCAGATTAACACTTTGTCTTCATTCAATGGCCAAATCCGACTTAAAGAATAGAAAGGAGCGATTCTATACGGATTAAGAGTTGCTTCCAGTCAATTTGCCAAATGAACCTAAAGAATAAAGAGAAACCAATTCTGTTAGTATTACGACTTGCATTCTGATCAATGGCTTAAATGAACTAAAGAATATTCGATACCAATTATTAAGGATTCAAACTTGCTTGTCAGTGGCCGAATGAACCCAAAGAATAAAAAGCCGATTCATGGGATCCATATTTGCTTCAGGTCAGTACCCGAATGAACTTAAAGAATAAAGAGAAGCGATTATTGCTTAAGTATTATTTGACTTTATACAATCAATACGACAAGTCCCAACTTAAAGAATAAGAAATGAAATAAATTCGCAGGATTAAGATTTGCTTCAAATCAATGGCCAAAATAGACTTAAAAGAATAAAGAGAAACTAATTCTGCGGGATTAAGACTTATTCCAATCAATTGCCAAGTAGGCGTGAGAGTGTAGAGCTCATTGTGATCGATGGCCGAATGAAGCTTAAAGAATAAAGAGAAACGATTAAGCATGGATTAAAGGCTCGCTTCCCATCGATGGCCGAATGACATTAAGAAATAAGAGAAGCCGATTAAGCCCAGGATTAAGAACTTGCCCATTCGATCAATTAAATGAACCTAAAGCATAAAGAAACCAATTCCATAAGTATTAACATTATAACCCCGATGATAGGCAAATGATCCAAAGAATAAATCGCAAAGCTAGTCGCCCAGGATTAAAGCTTTAGCTTCGATCAAGTAGCTGAATAAACTTAAAGAATAAAGAAACCAATTTCTCACGGATTAAGACTTGCTTCAAATCAATTCTTAAAATGAGCTACAGAATAAAGAAAGAAACCAATTAAATTAAGTATTCATTTGCTTGTCGATGAATGGCCAAATGATCTAAAAGAATAAATGAAACCAATTCGTACAGAATTAAGGCTTTCTTAAAGCAAATCAATTGAAAATGAACTTAAGAATAAAGAAAACCATTCCATAAGGATTAAGACTTGCTTCAATCAATGGCCAAATGAACCTAAATAGCAAAGAAACTTGCTTCCTATCAAATGCTAAATGAACTTAAAGAATAAAGAAACCAATTCCTTATGGATTAAGACTTGCTTCCAATTGATAGTAGAATAGCATTCAAAATAAAGAAACACTATGCCCCAATCGATGGCGAATGAACATTAAGAATAAAGAAACCAAATTACCTTAAGGTTCGGGACTTACTTCCAATCAATCTTCAAAATGAACCTAAAGGACTAAGAGAAGCAGAATTAATAAAGATTGACATTTGCTTCCACTTTCAGTGGCCATAAAGATCTAAAAAGAATAAATGAAATACTAAATTCTTAGGGATTAAGACTTGCTTCAATCAATGGCCAAATGAACTTAAAGAATAAGAAAATAGAATTCGCTACGGATTAAGACTTGCTTCGTCAATTGCCAAATGAACCTAAACAATAAAGAAAGCGTCGCCAAGTATTCATTTGCTTCCAATCAATGAGCAAAATGAACTTAAAAGAATAAATAGAAGCTTGAATTCATGGAGGATTAAAACTTACTTTAATATTAATGGCCAAATAAACTTTAAGAATAAAGAAACCAATGATCATTAAAATTCATTTTCCACTTAAATCAATTGCCAAATAAGCATCCTAAAGAGCTAGCCAGGACTAGCTGTCATCGATCAATGGCCAAATGAGCTTGAGAATAAGAAAGCAAGTCACTTAAGGATTAAACACTTGCTTCAATCGATGGCCAAATGACATTAAAGAATAAAGACCAGTTTGTTAAGGATTAAGACGATCAATGACCAAATGGGCTCAAAGAATAACCAGAAACCAAATTCTTATAGATTCAGAAGAACCACTTCCAATCAAACTACACATTCAAATGACACTTAGAAAATAAAGAGAAACCATTTCCACACAAAATATTCTACAGACTTTGGCGCGATCAATGGCTTAATGAATCTAAAAAGAATAAGCCAGCTTCAATTTCATGGGATTAAGACTTGCTTCCGATCAATGACCAAATAGACTTAAGGAATAAAGAGAAACCAATTCTTTACAGGATTAAGACTTGCTTCCAATCAATTTGCCAAGTGAACTAAAGCGTAAAGAAAACAATTCCTTAAGGATTGAGACTTGCTTCTACATCAATGGCCGAATGACATTAAGAATAAAGAAGAGCAATTCCTGAAAGATTCAGGCTTGCTTCCAATCAATGCCCCGAATGAACACAAAGAATAAAGAGAAACCAATTCCTTATGGATTAATACTTGCTTCCAATCAATGGCCAAATGAACATTAAGAATAAAGAGACTTGCTTCCGATCGATGGCCAAGCGAACATTAAGAATAAAGAGAAACCAATTCGTAAGGATTAAGACTTGCTTCCGATCAATGCCCAAATAAGACCTAAAAGAATAAAGAGAAACCAATTCCTTAAATTAATGCATTTGCTTCCCGTCGATGGGTTAAAGATGCAGAAGAATAAATGAAGCCAAATTCGGCAGGATTGAGACTTGCTTCCGATCAATGGCATTGATGAACTTAAGAGATGAAAACCAGTTAACTGCAGTTAGGATTCTTGCGTCGTTAAGATGAAACTAGCAGATAAAGAGAAACCAATTCCGTAAAATATTCGACTTGCTTCAATCGATGGCTTAAAATCCACAAAAAATCGTGACCCAATTAAACCAAGTTGAAACACAACCCATCCGGTAGCCGAATAAACTTAAAGAATAAAGAAAGCGGGTTAAGCGGGATTAAAACACTTCAATTAATTGCGAATGACGTAAAGAGTAAACGAACTTGCTTTGCCAATCAATGACCAAATGAACTTAAAGGCAAGAGAAACCAATTCCTTATGCGTTCAAGAGCACCGCCCGTCGATAGCGAAATGAACATTAAGAATAACGAGACTTGCTGCCAATCAAGAAGACCGATGGGCAAGCAATGAAGAAACCAATTGTACCATTGATTTGCTTGTCGATAATAGTAGACACGAAGAATAAAGAGAAACCAATTCCCATAAGTATTACGACTTGCTTGTAAATGGCTTAATGAATCTAAAGAATAAATGGAAACCAGTTCCTTAAGGATTAAGACTTGCTTCAAAATCAATTATTAAATGAACTTAAAGAATAAAGAGAAACCAATTCCATAAGGACGGGCTTACTTTAATCATTATAATAAAACAAATATATGGACCGCCCAATCAATATTCAAATGAACATTGAGAATAAAGAGAAACCAATTCCTGAAGGATTAAGACTTGCTTCCAATCAATGGCCCGATAGACCTAAAGAATAAAGAGAAACCAATTCATATGGATTAACCGTTGCTTCCAATCAATGGCCGATGACATTAAAGAATAAAGAGAAACCAATTCCTTAAGGATTAAGACTTGCTTTGATCAATGGCCAAACGACATTAAAAGAATAAAGAGAAACCAATTCCTTAAGGATTAAGACTTGCTTCCAATCAATGGCCAAATGAACCTAAAGAATAAAGAAAACCAATTCCTTAAGTATTCGACTTGCTTCAATCAATGGCAAGATGAACCTAGAAGAATAAATGAAACCAATTCCTTAAGATTAAGACTTGCTTCAATCAATGGCCAAATGAGCTTAAAGAATAAAGAGAAACCAATTATTAAGATTAAGACTTGCTTCCAATCAATTGCCAAATAGGCGTAAATAGTAGTAACCAGACTTGCTTGCGATCAATGACCAAATGAACTTAAGAGATAAAGAAAACCAATTCCTTATGGATTAAGACTTGCTTCCAATCAATGGCCAAATGAACTTAAAGACATAAAGAGAAACCAATTCCTTAAGGATTAAGACATGCTTCAAATCAATAGCCAAAAGCGACATTAAAGAATAGAGAAACCAATTCCTTAAGGATTAAGACTTGCTACATTCCAATCAATGCCCGTCGACCTAAAGAATAAAAAAAGCCAATTCCATAAGTGTGAAGACTTGCTTCCAATCAATGGCCAAATGATCTAAAAGAATAAATGGAAACCAATTCCTTAAGGATTAAGACTTGCTTCCGATCAATGGCCAAATGAACTTGAGAATAAAGAGAAACCAATTCACTCAAGGATTAAAATTTACTTCAATCAATCAATGGCCAAATGAGCGTAAAGAATAGATAAACCAAATTCCTTAAGGATTAAGACTTGCTTCCTATCAATGGCCAAATGACATTAAAGAATAAGAAAACCAATTCTTGAAGGATTAAGACTTGCTTCCAATCAATGTACCCAAATGAACCTAAAAGACAAAAGAAACTAATTCCTTTATGGATTAACACTTGCTTCCAATCAATGACCAAATGGCATTAAAGAAATAAAGGCTTAAGACTTGCTTCAATCAATGGCGAAACGGCGTTAAGAATAAAGAGAAACAATTCCTTAAGGATTCAAAGACTTGCTTCCAATCAATACCCAAATAGACCCTAAAGAATAAAGAGAAACCAATTCCTTAAGTATTCACGACTTGCTTCCAATCAATGAGTTAGAATACAGAAAGATAAATGAAACCAATTCCTTAAGAGTTAAGACTTGCTTCCAATCAATGGCCAAATGAATATAAGGCCGAGAAACCAGTGTTTCTGGATTAAGAATTGCTTCCAATCGATTATAGCGAATAGAAACTAAACGAATAAAGAAAACCAATTCTGTGTAAGTATTAAGACTTGCTTACAATCAATGGCTTAATGATCTAAAGAATAAATGAAAGTAATTCATGAAGGATTAAGAACTGCTTCCCAATCGATGGCCAAATAAACTTAAAGGGTAAAGAGAAACCAGTTCCATAAGGATTGAGACTTGCTTCCAATTAGTATGGCCAAATGAGCGTAAAGAGTAAAGCAGTTTTACTTGCTTCAATCAATGGCCAAATGATAGACTTAAAGAATAAAGAGAAACCAATTCCTTATGAATTAGAACTTGCTTCGATCGTAGCCAATAGCCTTCAAATAGTTTGGAGGAAACACGCCCGATCAATGGACAAATGAACTTAAACAATAAAGAAAACCAATTCCTTATGCATTAAAGGCTTGCTTGATCAATAGCGGTAGTTTGAACTTAAAGAATAAAGAAAACCAATTCCATAATACTTCGACACCTTCCAAATCAATGGCTTAAAGATCTTAAAAAATAAATGAAACTAATTCCAACAGGATTAAGACTTGCTTCAAATCAATACATTCAAAATGAACTTAAAGGGTAAAGAGAAACCAATTCCATAAGGATTAAGACTTGCCTTTCCAATCAATTGCCAAATGACGTAAAGAATAAGTAAACCAATTCCTTAGGATTAAGACTTGCTTCCGATCGATGGCCAAATGACATTAAAGAATAAAGAGAAACCAATTCCTGAAGGATTAAGACTTGCTTCAATCAATGGCCAAATGAACTTAAAGAATAAAAAGAGAAACAATTCCTTAAAGATTAAGACTTGCTTCCAATCAATTGCCAAATGAGCTTAAAGAATAAATAGAAACCAATTCCTTAAGCAGGACTTGCTGCCAATCAATGGACAAATGAGCTTAAGAATAAAAAAACTAGTCAACATGGATTAAGACTTGCTTCCGATCAATGGCCAAATGACATGAAAGAATAAAGAAACCAATTCCTTAAGATTAAGACATGCTTCAAATCAATGGCCAAATGCAGCGTTAAGAATAAAGAAAGCGAGTCGCCCAGGATGAAGACTTGCTTCCAATCAGTACTAGATGAACCCCCTGAGAATAAAGAAAAGCCAATTCCTTAAGTATTCGACTTGCTTCAATCGTGGCTTAAAGATCTTAAAGAATAAATGAAAACCCGATTCCTTAAGCGGGATTAAGACTTGCTTCCGATCAATTGCCGAATGAGCGTTAAAGAGTAAAGCGGAACAATTCCTTAAGGATTAAGACATGCTTCCATTCGATAGCGAAATGAACCTTAAGAATAAAGAGAAACCAATTCATAAAGGATTAAGACTTGCTTCCAATCAATGGCCCATTGAACCTAAAGAATAAAGAGAAACCAATTCCTTATGGATTAAGACTTGCGTCGATCAATGGCCAAATGAACATTAAGAATAAAGAGAAGGCTTGCTTCCAATCAATTAGTAGCGACATTAAGGAATAAAGAGAAATAAATTCGCTTAAGAATTAAGACTTGTCTTCAAATCAATGGCCTGATAGACCTAAAGAATAAAGAGGAAACGATTCCTTAGAAGTATTCATTTGCTTCCAATCTGATGGCTTAAAGATCTAAAAAGAATAAATGGAATAAAATTCGCGGGATTAAGACTTACTTGATCAATGACTAAACTGAACTTAAAGAATAAAGAGAAAGCAAATTCTTTGGATTAAGAACTTGCGTCCAATCGTGGCCAAATGACATTAAAGAATAAAGAGAAACCAATTCCTTAAGGATTAAGACTTGCTTCCAATCAATGGCCAAATGACATTAAAGAATAAAGAGAAACCAATTCCTTACAGGATTAAGAGTTACTTGATCGATTCTTAAAGATGTTTAAGAATAAAAAGCAGACTACTGTAGTAAGGATGAAGACTTGCTTGTCGATAGTAATGATCTAAAAAGAATAAATGACCAATTCCTTGGGGATGGAAACTGTAACCTTCGAATCGATATTGAAATGAACTTAAAGAATAAAGAGAAACCAATTCATGGGATTAAGACTTGCTTGTCGATACCCAAATGAACCTAAAGAATAAAGAGAAACCAATTCGCCAGTAATACGACTTGCTTGATCGATGACTTAAAGATCTGAAGAATAAATGAGAAGCCAAATTCGTTAAGGATTAAGACTTGCATAACCCCCGTCAATGGCCGAATGAGCTTAAAGAATAAAGAAGAAACCAATTCCTTAAGCGAGATTGAGACTTGCACAACACGTCGATTGCCAAAATGAGCGTAAAAGAATAAATAAACCAATTCCTTAAGCAGACTTGCGCGATCAATGACCAAATGAACTTAAAGACAAGAGAAACCGATTAAACACATGGATTAAAACTTGCTTAAATCAATAGCCAAATGACCTTAAAGCATGAAGAGAAACCAATTCCTTAAGGATTAAGACGTGCTTCAAATCAATGGCCAAAGCGACGTTAAAGAATAAAGAGAAAACGATTCCTTAAGGATGAAGACTTGCTTCCAATCAATGGCCGAATGAACTTACAAGAATAAGAGAAACCAATTCCATAAGTATTCGACTTGCTTACGTCAATGGGCAAATGATCTAAAAAGAATAAATAAACCAATTAAGCCTTAAGGATTAAAACAACCTTCAAATCAATATGCTAAATCGACTTTCCAAGAATAAAGAAGAAACGATTCCTATACGGATTAAGGCTTGCTTTAATCAATTCACCAATAAACGTAAAAGAATAAAGAAACCAATTCCTTAAGATTGTGATTTGCTTCCTATCAATATTGTAATGACATTAAAGAATAAAGAGAAACCAATTCTTGAAGGATTAGAATTTGCTTCCAATCAATACCCCAAATAGACCTATAAGAATAAAGAGAAACCAATTCCATATGGATTATAACTTACTTCCAATCAATGGCCAAATGACATTAAAGAATAAAGAGAAACCAATTCCTTAAGGATTAAGACTTGCTTCCAATCATTGGCCAAAGCGACATTAAAGAATAAAAAGAAATAAATTGCTTAAGGATTAATTTCAACTTGCTTCCAATCAATTACGAATGAACACAAAGAATAAAGAGAAAGCGATTCCTTAAGTATTACGACTTGCTTCCAATCAATGGGTTAATGATCTAGAAGAATAAATGGAAACCAATTACATTAAGGATTAAGACTTGCTGAACGTCAATGGTAAATGAACTTAAAGAATAAGAGAAATAAATTCTTTCTGGGATTGGAGACTTGCTTGCGTCGATTGTAAAATGAACTTAACGAATAAAGAGAAACCAGTTCCTTAAGTATTCACGACTTGCTTCAATCGATGGCTTAAAGATCTAAAGAATAAATGGAAGCCAATTCCTTAAGGATTAAGACTTGCTTCCAATCAATGGCCAAATGAACTAAAGAATAAAGAGAAACCAATTCCTTAAGGATTAAGACTTGCTTCCAATCAATGGCCAAATGAACTTAAAGAATAAAGAGAAACCAATTCCTTAAGGATTAAGACTTGCTTCCAATCAATGGCCAAATGAACTTAAAGAATAAAGAAGACTTTCCTTCCAATCAATGGCCAAATGAACTTAAAGAATAAAGAGAAACCAATTCCTTAAGGATTAAGACTTGCTTCCAATCAATGGCCAAATGAACCTAAAGAATAAAGAGAAACCAATTCCTTAAGGATTAAGACTTGCTTCCAATCAATGGCCAAATGAACTAAAAGAATAAAGAGAAACCAATTCCTTAAGGATTAAGACTTGCTTCCAATCAATGGCCAAATGAACTTAAAGAATAAAGAATGAAACCAATTCCTTAAGATTAAGACTTGCTTCCAATCAATGGCCAAATGAACTTAAAGAATAAAGAGAAACCAATTCCTTAAGGATTAAGACTTGCTTCCAATCAATGGCCAAATGAACTAAAGAATAAAGAAACCAATTGGATTAAGACTTGCTTCAATCAATGCTTCAAATGAACTTAAAGAATAAAGAGAAACCAATTCCTTAAGGATTAAGACTTGCTTCCAATCAATGGCCAAATGAACTTAAAGAATAAAGAAACCAATTCCTTAAGGATTAAGACTTGCTTCCAATCAATGGCCAAATGAACCTAAAGAATAAAGAAACCAATTCCTTAAGCTTCCAATCAATGGCCAAATGAACTTAAAGAATAAAGAAAACCAATTCCTTAAGGATTAAGACTTGCTTCCAATCAATGGCAAAATGAACTAAAGAGAAACCAATTCCTTAAATTAAGACTTGCTTCCAATCAATGGCCAAATGAACTTAAAGAATAAAGAGAAACCAATTCCTTAAGGATTAAGACTTGCTTCAATCAATGGCCAAATGAACTTAAAGAATAAAGAGAAACCAATTCCTTAAGGATTAAGACTTGCTTCCAATCAATGGCCAAATGAACTAAAGAATAAGAGAAACCAATTCCTTAAGGATTAAGACTTGCTTCCAATCAATGGCCAAATGAACTTAAAGAATAAAGAGAAACCAATTCCTTAAGGATTAAGACTTGCTTCCAATCAATGGCCAAATGAACTAAAAGAATAAAGAAACCAATTCCTTAAGGATTAAGACTTGCTTCCAATCAATGGCCAAATGAACTTAAAGAATAAAGAGAAACCAATTCCTTAAGGATTAAGACTTGCTTCCAATCAATGGCCAAATGAACCTAAAGAATAAAGAGAAACCAATTCCTTAAGGATTAAGACTTGCTTCCAATCAATGGCCAAATGAACTTAAAGAATAAAGAAACCAATTCCTTAAGATTAAGACTTGCTTCCAATCAATGGCCAAATGAACTTAAAGAATAAAGAAACCAATTCCTTAAGGATTAAGACTTGCTTCCAATCAATGGCCAAATGAACTTAAAGAATAAAGAGAAACCAATTCCTTAAGGATTAAGACTTGCTTCAATCAATGGCCAAATGAACTAAAGAATAAAGAGAAACCAATTCCTTAAGGATTAAGACTTGCTTCCAATCAATGGCCAAATGAACTAAAAGAATAAAGAGAACCAATTCCTTAAGGATTAAGACTTGCTTCCAATCAATGGCCAAATGAACTTAAAGAATAAAGAGAAACCAATTCCTTAAGGATTAAGACTTGCTTCCAATCAATGGCCAAATGAACTAAAGAATAAAGAGAAACCAATTCCTTAAGGATTAAGACTTGCTTCCAATCAATGGCCAAATGAACTTAAAGAATAAAGAGAAACCAATTCCTTAAGGATTAAGACTTGCTTCCAATCAATGGCCAAATGAACTAAAGAATAAAGAGAAACCAATTCCTTAAGGATTAAGACTTGCTTCCAATCAATGGCCAAATGAACTAAAGAATAAAGAGAAACCAATTCCTTAAGATTAAGACTTGCTTCCAATCAATGGCCAAATGAACTTAAAGAATAAAGAGAAACCAATTCCTTAAGGATTAAGACTTGCTTCCAATCAATGGCCAAATGAACTTAAAGAATAAAGAGAAACCAATTCCTTAAGGATTAAGACTTGCTTCCAATCAATGGCCAAATGAACTAAAAGAATAAAGAAACCAATTCCTTAAGGATTAAGACTTGCTTCCAATCAATGGCCAAATGAACTTAAAGAATAAAGAGAAACCAATTCCTTAAGATTAAGACTTGCTTCAATCAATGGCCAAATGAACTTAAAGAATAAAGAAAACCAATTCCTTAAGGATTAAGACTTGCTTCAATCAATGGCCAAATGAACTAAAGAATAAAGGAAACCAATTCCTTAAGGATTAAGACTTGCTTCCAATCAATGGCCTTAAAGAATGAACCAATTAAGAATAAAAGACTTCCTTAAGCTTCCAATCAATTGCCAATCAATGAACTTAAATGAATAAAGAGAAACCAATTCCTTAAGGATTAAGACTTGCTTCCAATCAAATGGCCAAATGAACTTAAAGAATAAATGAAACCAATTCCTTAAGGATTAAGACTTGCTTCCAATCAATGGCCAAATGA
>JAVHNN010000221.1:0-12548 GCA_031439585.1 Pterocarpus macrocarpus
CCTAGTGACCGAATAGGCCGAGACAAAATTTGAATATCTTGAGTTATATAAATCAAAATGATATGGGATCAAAGAGGTTTGAAAGTAGACATATAGAGCTATGATATATCCAAAATTCATGTTTAAATGAGTTGAATAGAGGTAAAGGTGGATTATATAAGATTCGGGCAGAACTGAATAGGATTGGCAGAATGGCCAAAGTGATAGTTTCACAAGAGTTGGTGGGCGTATAAGGTTTGGTGAGTGATTGCAGGTTATATTGATGTATATATATATATATGTGTTACATTGATTATATTGCTATGATTGAATTATCTGTGAGAACTCCAACACTATTCATGGGGAGGCAGGCCCGATCCAGATTATCTTTGCACGGATTTCTTGAAGTCTATGAAACTAAGAATGTTTACATGTAAGGATGAATTTTAGGCATGATATGAAATATGAGAACTTATGCTATGAGAGATTATACCTTGAATATATTACATTCACATGATATGTTCATGTATGCCATACATGCAAGCATAATTAGAATATGATATGAGAAATAAGACATGAGGCATATTCATGTATGCACAAAACATCTATACGCATGATAAGATATGGAAAGGAAAGATGATAAGAACTTTCAAAAGGGATGTACTAAGCTACCACGCCAGGCATGGTATAGATCCAGCTAGCGTGGGCCAGAGTAGTACTGTCTAAGACTTGGGTCAGCCCTTGACCAGATTAGTGGGAATAGACCGGTGTGAGGGTCGGGGAAAGTAAACCCACACTCATGTATAGGCTCTGTTCAGACTGAAAAGCGCTTATCGCCTGGGGATGAAAGGCCATTCACCTCGCCAAGCACAGAAAAATAAGACCAAGTTGCAAGCTAAAAAAGATACGAATTAAGTCAGTGACTTGCATACAACAAGATAAACATCTATGAGCGCGATCCTTAGTTATCTCATCAAGTCATATTATTATTATCATGATTAGGTCAAAGCATATCATACTAATCATATTTCTATGTCTGTAATATAATATGGTAAGTGATAGTTAAAATATAACCCGCCTGTGAAGAGATTTTCAACTTAAAATTAAACCACTATTTGTTTATATATCTTTCATATTTTCATAATAAACCAAGCCGAATTTTGGAATGTTTATAATGACATCATAAGTTTTGTTCAAATTTACCTACTAAGAACCCTGATATCACCGTCGGCTTGTATGTTCTTCTTTTCGTAAACATTCTAAGACCTAAGTTGGACATCCAGGTACAAGACGGAATCTTTGGTAGCTCATTGAGCACGACTCAAGCGCTAGCCAATCAAGAGACCATCAAAAATTGGTAATGATTAGTCGACACAGTTATTTACTCGGCCACAATTTACTTTTAAAGTGTAATTATTTTATTCTCTATGTATTAGAGTTTAGTAGTTAGTAATAAAGTGAACAATAAAAGAGCTAGGTATTATATTTTTCCTATTTTAAAGAATTTTTTAGCACTGTGACAACCTTTTTATGTAATTCCATGACTCAAGCATGGCTTATATGATAAAGGGTGTTATACTCGCACACTGTATCCTTTGTTTGGCATTTTTTAAGAGCACATGAAGAACAAGGGCATATTATTTTACCATTAACGGAGTGATGCAGAAAAGCGAAATCAATAAATCGTGAAACCCCTTGCTCGTACTCAGGAGAATTTCATGGTTTTGTTATCCACGACTTATCCATAACTTTAGAGTCTTTCTTCTGAATTTAAAAATATAGAACATTTAATATCTTTTAAAACATATTCCTTAAGGTGCATATGTTAGAAAAACATATGCACCAATTTCAAATCCAATGAACAATTACCTAGAGTTCAATCATCATGCACATAATATAGGAGTAATTATATCAACCAACTTCTTAGCCACATATATACTCTTCAAATATTTTCCTTCTTTGCAGAATAGGGAACAAGGGCATTTAGTTTAACATCAAAAAAAAGTGAAGAAAATTCTTTCCATGCTTCTATTCAAAGCAAATATAAACTAATATCTCCAGTCCAAACATATATGTACCAGTTTATTAATTAACAATGGTAGATACTTCTACATTCAAGTAAGAAAAAAAATACACAGTGTGATTATAATCTCACCCTTTGCATGTATCAGGACACATGAGTTAATTCACATATTCCAACAAGATGCATCATAATTAAAAGCAATATCAAGGCATAGAAGCACCTATAGCATTTTATAGTACAACATTTGACTTAATTCACAAAGAGAGAGCACTTGCTCTTTCTTGATAGAGAGTGGTGCTGTGAATCAAGCTATGGATGTGAGTGAAAAGAGCAATAGCAAAGTGGAACTCAAAGGCAGCTTTGGTATTGAAGTATCTGTAAAGCGAAAAAAACTAGTTTATGAATGAATAATTAAATATAAACATAACAAGGATGAGATTAGTTGCCAAATCAATTTCATTAAACCATAAATCAGGGGTCAGGGTTCACTTATATTATAAAAGAAATTCTTCTCGAAAAATTTGAATTCTTTTACATTTTCCTACAAAATATGGAAGTAGGATTCACTTTTTTGCCTCACTAACTCCTTCATATTCTTCTACTTGCTTCCCACTACCCTTTTCTAATCCACATTTGCTCACACTTATTCATCCAACTCATAGAACTAGTAACCTAGTGAAAAAGAGGACAACATCTTTGGAATTTTTAAAAGGAGAAGAATGAATATATGCTATCAAATAACTAATACAAATATAAATTATAAATGCAGAAAGTCCTAGGCTACCTAGATTGTAGAACCTCATATATATATATATATATATAGATTTGAAGCTTTCTTATCATTACTAACAAGGTGGCTATAGAAATAGGAAATAAATCTGTAGAAGATACTCTCATGCCTCAAACTATAAAAGCAAAGCAATAGTTTAATTTATTGATTGTTTGCTGTTGTGAAAAGAGAAAGCAAACGTAAATGTTACAAACTATTGAATATAGTCGCATGGTTTTTGTAGGTCATGTAAATAACATATTATAATAAGAGAAGAGTTCCAAGAAAGGACTAAATTCCAAATCGAAGAGGCATATAATGACTATTCAACTTTGGGGGAAAAAATAGGAGAACAATTTGTACTTTAGCAAATATAGCAGAATTTGCTGAAAAATATACTCATAAAACTATCTTAATCGCGAGTGGGGACTAAGAAATATAAGCAATTCTTTCCTTCGGTTAAAATTTTTTCCCTTTAAATTAAAAAAATTATCGCCTTATTTAGAGCAATAAAAATTGTTTGAAACTTTGGGCTTGTTTGATAAGTGTTTTCAAAAAAAATTTTGAATTTTTAAAAACAAAAAAAGAACTATTTGAAAAGTTGTTTAAAAAAAAATGGAAAGCATCTTTCACATGTTCTGAGAGTAAAATTACCAAACAACATTTTTTGTTCTTTAAAATTGAACTTAAGCTTATTTTTTAAAACAATTATAGAAAACTAAAAAACAAAAACAATTTCAAACAAAAATAAAATACCATACATAGAGGACTAGAGTTTCAAATTCATTAAAACTCATAGGAGCAAATGATAAGCACATCCTCATTGTCAAATTAGTTAGTCAGTCAATATAAAGAAGGTTACGTCAATAATAAAAATAAAAAACCTGCAAACTAGGTGGCTAAAAAGGGTTACGTCAATAATAAAAATAAAAAAGCTAAAACAACAAATCAAAAGTTCAGATTTGGTCAGAACCATATTACAAAATGTAAAATGTTTATATTACAATAAAACAGGGCTAGCTTAGCACCAAATTTGCATTCAAATGCAACTAGGAAGAATAAGGCATATATATTTGAGGGTGTTAATACTACATATTAGATTGACTAATTTTCACCCAGTTAAAACTATATCATGGATCAATTGTATTCCCCATTAAATGTCCTATTTAAAAAAAATGGGGAAAAATTATATAAGAGGAAAAAAATTAAGGCCAAAAAGTGGCCAAAACACATTCAAACAGTATTTTTAAGGCTAAAAATGATACCAACCAGCTATGCCAGAAAGGTATAAGGGGCTTTCCAAAAAGGTATAATAATAATAAATCAGAGTCCCGAGTCAAAAGTTATGCCCATTTAAAGTTTTACTGACCATTATGAAATGTTAGGACATTGTTTAAATCCCAAACATAAAGGAAAATTGTTTAGAATGACAGAAAATTTCACAAGACAAACATGCCAAATACAACTACTACATTTGCAAGTTCTGATCACTTAAACGATGAAATGAATATTGCTTTTCTACAGATATGTGATAGTAAGCCCATTATTAAAAAGGTCTCGGATTGCTCCCAGGTTTTAAACGCATTCTTTTCCTCTCAAGGTCACATTGATCATAGGATAGAGCAGTCTAATAGCGTAGTATTTTGCAATTTCTATACCTATTCTTCTTTTTCCTTATTCAGTCTGAACCAGTCTAACAATATGTGACTCAAGAATTTCACAAATTTTCAATTTTCTAACACTAGAACCCAAGCTGTAAAAGATTAAAAGATCAAATAAGAAGGAAGGGGCATAACAACAAGGTTTATATTTGCCCTCAAAATCTATCCCCAGTCTCAACAATATGAGAAATAATTTGAAACTAGGCTCCAAAAACAAGCTTCCAAGAAAACATTTAGGAAAACAGTAAGTATTAAAACCTGCTAAAAGTAAGCAATCTTTGGAAATAGTTATAGTTTATAAGTTTTGGACATTGTAAATCTAATATCTGATAATAGATTCAACAACACATGATCTAGAAATTCCAATCTAAAGTTACAAAGTTAAAAAGTTAAATCCACTATGTTAAAAAACAACAAACAACCAACCAAACACACAAAAATCACAAAAATGAATGGGAAGTTTATATTTTAGTAATTGTATCATGCCATCAAAGATTAATACCACCCAGAACAGAAGAAAAAAATAGCATTGTACATAGGTTTATTCTTCAAAATCATCACCTCTATGTCTGCTAAATTGAAACTCATGAGGCGCAAGTTGAGTGATTTATTGTACATGAATATGAGCTAAATCCTTTAATTGAACAATTATCAAAGGCCCAAAGTAATAGAGGAAAAGTTATACAAACATTTAACAATTGGCAGATGTTAAAACAAACATCACAGAACCAGCTTATAGTTTATATTGGATAAAGGCAAAAAGTGATAACATTTTTCAAAATTGACCAATTTCTTACTCCCGAAAAATTGAGCTTATAGTTTATAACAACCCAAAAATAATCATGTAGTATCTTGATATAAATAAAAGGACATGAAAAGTAGATATATGTATACCTTTACTTCAGTTCGCAAAACCACAAATGAGGCATGCACAAATCCCTGGCCTTCTAGCACAGGATGCCTTTGTTTCGTCTTTAAGCTTGCCAGACTTCAAACTACACCAATTAAGATAAGTACAAATCCAATGTCTACTCTATTCCTTCAACTCTACGAAAAATTGCAGAATTAAAAGAAATAACAAAACTAGCTTCGTCAAAAGAACAAAATTTGAATAAGGATATGAACAAGTTAATGGCTTATAGCAAGATATTGATTCATGTAGTTCTAGTCTAACAAACTGAGTCTCCTAAACCAAGCATAGTCTTTTACCATGTCATGCAAATCCTAAGTAAATTTTATATTATACATAAGTAACAGAGTAGAGAGACATTAAATCGTTTTTGCATAACTAGATTGGAGTTGAATCCAAGGTTTTTAGGCATTAAATCCATCGTATCAAATCTAACCCAACACAAATCACTGATTAATTTTAACGGGAAAAAAATAAACAAAATCAGGGTTACACAAGAAACTATAGCACAGAAAGTAAATGAAGGAAAAAAAATTCATCTCAGAGCACGTGAAATTGAAGTTACCAGTTAGGGAAATTGGTTATGACACCAACGTAGTAGGTTTAGCTCAGATAAACACACCAAGACTCTAATTTTGGTTTGGCATTGAATTGAGATGGAGTGAATTGAGAATGAACCACGCTTGAAAGGGATTGCAAACCTCACTCACTAAATCGTTAAGGAACCTCAATCTCTTGGAGACATTAACATGGCCAAGCTTCACTCAGTATACCTTCACTTCAGTCCGCAAGCTGGGTCAGAAAGGGGCAAGAAACACTCACGGAATTTATTTTTTTTTGGAGGGAACAAGACATCACTCACAGGATTTCTACTGTTAGGGCACCAAAGAGGTGAGCCGGGAGAGGGAAAATGAAATGTACCAATGAAACAAAAAACCGCCCCCAAATGCCACAAAATCGTCGTCGTTTGGTTTCTACTAATAGGGGTTTTTTTGACCGCCCCTAGATACTCAATTAAATCAAAACCGATGGCGTTTTTGCTTGACTGCTGTGAAACTTGCGCCGCATATAGCCTTAATTTTTGTAGTGAATATTGATAAAATGTTTTAGAGATTCTCAAACTTTATTAACACACTTGATGCTCTTGGGAAGATGGACACAGATAGAGAATTGGTAAGAAAAGTTCTATGAAGGACCAAAGAATGGCAACCAAAAGTGGCTGCATTCCAAGGACATGACCTGAACTCCATGTCCTATGATGACCTAATAGGTAACCTTATTATTTATGAAACTACTTTTCTTAACAAATTGAATTATGGAAATAGGAATAAGAAAGGAGTTGCACTAAAAGCCACTGCAAGCTCTAACCAAGAAGAAGATGATGATAAAAGAGGTCAGATGAGTAGAGATGAAAAGATAGCCCTTTTAACCAAAAGATTATTTGTAATACCCTAGTATGAGTTGTAGTTATTTATCAATATTGGATCCTAAAAATTCTAAGTTTGAACCCTATGCCTCCTTGGAGGGCTATAGTGTAACATCCCCATATAACGTAATAGGAAATAATAAAAACAAATTTTTATTATTCACAACCTTGTCCCTAAACTTTTTAGAAAATGACACTTAGGTCCCTAGATCAATAGAATTAGTAAAATAAAGTTTTAAACGAAGCAGAATCACGTAGCAAAAATGTAGAAACCTAAAGAACCACAAAGGTATCCATATGTGAAATGGCGGCATTGGGATGCCTTTGCAGAATGTCTCGTAATTACGAAATGTGCCAATTGGCCAAAAAGCAAAAAAGCGAAAGGAATAATCAATGTGCAAAACAATTAATTTACATCCTTAATTGATTAATTTGATTTTAATGGATAAGTAAAGCTAATTAGAAATTAATTAGAGATTAATTAAGAGCTAATTAAGTGTTAATTAGAGATATTAGGATTAGAAATAATTATAATAGAAACATATATAACTTCACAATTTTCTTCAAACCAGGTTCTGGATTTAAAGGAAATCGGTAAGATATGATATTTTAAACTGTCTGAATAGTGGCCAATAGAATTTCAACTCATTAACCTACTTTAAGTGGTGAGAACTCACCACTTAATCCCTAAAAGTGGCGCAAATAAGGCCACAAGAAAGGAGAAAGCTTGGCTGAATTTCACCTCACCTCTTGTGCTCCAACCAATCACATTGCAAAAGCCAACTACTATCATCATTAAATTAGATTTTTTCTTCCTTCTCCACCCAATTTTCGAGCTCCCTCTTCCAGAAGCCTTCCTTTCCTCTTTTCTTCATCCTCTTCATCTCATTCTTCCATTTTCAACCTCCCTCAAGCTTCTTGCATCCAAATCCTTCACTAGAACTCAAGACTAGCTAGTTGTTACATTAAAATAAAGGTAGGATTCCAATTCTTGTCTTGATTTTCTGATTTGGGTGGTTGGTGGTGGTTTATTTTCTCAATTTTTGATGTATTGATTGAGTGATTATGATGATATATGGCTGGTTTATTGGCTGTTTATGAGGTTAAATTCGAATTGGGAACAAGAAAGGATGAAAATAGGAAGAGTGAAGTCTTTGGAGAACCAAAACCCTCTAAGTCCATGACGGCGGAGGTAGGGCTCCACCTACCGCTGATTAAATTCAATGAAACCATTTTTATATGAAACTAGACATCTAGGGCTTTCCATACATATATCGTATAAGGCTTTTGGATTAGTATTGAGAGAGTTATGAATTTTTGAATTTTTGAATTTCGACCTAGGTTTTTGACTTTGATTGATGCAAGACTGGGTTATTCAGGGTAGAACTAGCCCTATACTATTTGAAAATGAATGAAATGAACTTTGTTAGAAAGCTTACACATAGAAGAATGTCCTATAAAAATTTCAGAATTAGATAAGGCCCCGTTTGCTCCCAGTGATCCAAGAAAGTTGCCCTATGTCTAAACCGGGCCAAAACAGGACAGCTCAGGAAGGTCCTGGTTCGGGCTTATAACTTCGAGCCCTACTAAGTCAAATGGAGTTGAACTTTTTGTGAATAAGACTTTGTCCTGTAGGTTTGGCTATGCCACTCAATTCCGTATGATTTGAGTCATTTTTTTATTTTTAGTGGATTTTTACTTTTACGTGTCTAATTCCTAGTCTGGCGGTCTCAAAAAGGCGAGGCTAGGATAAAACCTAAATAACTTGAGCTATGCTTATCAAAATTAGATGGGACTAAAGAGTTTAGAAAATAGACACATAAAACTTCAACATATCCAAAATTCAAGTCTAAATAAGCTAAAATGAATTTAGGGGCTTCATTTCTAAAAATCCAAGAAGTGTAATTAATAGTAATGAGCGGTAATTGAATATAAGGGGTCTGAATCCCTAAGCATGATTGATATTAATATGATATATAAGTGGCCTTCAACCCCTACATGATTGACATTATTGCACATGCATATGCTTTGCTACCTCTATATTGGAACTTCTTTGCCTGATTGGTTTCTAGATCTTGTAGCCTGGCACTATTCCATGTGGAAGCGGACCACGATTAATGTTATCTATGTCTTAAATTTTCATATAATTATAATGAAGCTTATAATAGCTTGTGTTATGGCACAAATTTTAAAGTTATGAATATGAAATTTATATGCAAGGATATGCATGCAAAGTAAATGATGAAGTATATGTATGATTGTATTCAGTAATGTCTATGCTTGATTATGCATGAGAAATGAAAAAGACATAAGTATACTAAATTACTGAATCCCTCTCACTTGGAGGCAAAGAGTTGCACTTTGAATCCCTCCTGTGAGAAAGCAGCTCACTCAAGAGTAAGATATGAATTCCTTCACTTGGAGGCGATTCACGCTTTTGAATCCCTCCTTGTGAGAGACTGCACCCATACTCCGGCATCAAGAAACCAGCTTGCGTTTTGGAGCAAACCGAATCCAACGAAGTCCATAGAGATGATTTCCTATTTCCATTATGTGGATTCTCAATGGTTGCAACATGTCATGAGTGGCTTTTATGCGTTCAATCTTCACCCCTTTTGGTAGACCTAACACTTGCTTACCAACTCCGCAATGCCCTCTCTTCAATCCCGGCCACCAAAATATCTTCTTGAACGCCCTGGTACATTCTGTCACACTTTTGAGTGTGTAAGTGGTGAAATGGCTTCTTAGTGAGCCTCCTCCTCCAAAATCCTTCCTCCTGAGGCAGTCACCACTCTGCAAGTGCATAGACTCTTCTTCCATTAAACCTCCACAGATTCATCTATACCTCTAGCAAAACCTTTCACAACTTTCTCCTTCTTCCACTACCAACACCGTGGTTTTCTAAGAAATCTTCTTCCCTCACTTTGGGCTTGAGCAATTTGACTCTTAAAATTTGCTTGGTCACTCTAATTTGATCTCAAATCTTAAAACTATGGGAGCTCAACACTACTCTAAGGTTAAGGTCCCTAAAGCTCCTTACTAGCTCATCCCCTCCCTTGACCATTATCACCCACTTGACTTGCATGCAAAGATCTTCCCTACTTAGAGCCGTCGGCCACCATATCAGCCTCTTCCCAGATGATAGTTCAACCCAAACTCATAATCCTTTAGAAACTCCATCCATCTCCTTTTTGCCTCGTATTCACTCCTTTTGATTGGAAGAGATACTTCCAAACTCTTATGATCAAAAACACTTTGAACCTTACTCCCTTATAGATAATGCCTCCATGTCTTCGAGGGTAAAACACCTACGATCAATTCAACTCCAAGTCAGCATGGGTTGGGTAGTTAACTTCATGAGGCTTCAAGCTGCACCGGAGGCATAAGCCACCACATTCCCAATGCTCGCATCAAGACACAACCTAAACCTCCTCTAGAGGCATCTGAACAATAAACCTCAAATGGTCCACTTAGAGTCGAGCAAAACTAATCCCAGGGTTGAGGTTAACTTTCTCACTTTAGCTCTTGAAAGCTTTTCTCTCACAATCCATGGTCTACACAAATAGGCCATCCCTTCCTCATCAACTTGGTCAAGGGCAAAGATACTCCTGGGAAAATCCTTTTATAAACCTACTGTAGTAACCTGCTAAACCCAAGCCAAGCTCCTTATCTTGAGTTACTGAGGTTGGTCTCTCCCAATTCATCAAGGCAAATTTTAATCTTACTCGGATCCATGGCATGTATACCTCCTTGTGACACCACATGTCCTAAGAACTTTACTTCCCTCTATCCAGAATTCACACTTAGATAACTTAGCATAAAGCTTCTTTTTCCCTCAAGATTCCTGGCAAAGCACAACTCTCAAATGCTCTTTCGTGGTTCCTTCTTTGTTCTCGAATATATGAGAATATCATCTATGAAAATAACTACAAAATTATCCAAGTATGGTCTAAAGATTTTATTCATATAATCCATGAAAACAATAGGGGCATTAGTCAATCCAAACGACATTACCAGTAAACTCCTAATGCCCATACCTTGTCCTAAAAATTTCGGTCTTGGCTATATCCTCCTCTTTCACCCTTTATTTGATGATATCCAAATCTTAGATCAATCTTATAGAACACACAAACACCTACTTGATTTGGTCCACGAGGTCATCTATCCTAGGTAAAAAAAGTACTTTGTTGTTAACAATCACCTTATTCAACTCGCCTATAATCCAGCCACATAACCTCAATGCTTCCATCCTTCTTTTTCATAAAGCAACATATTCCTGGCTCCCTAAGGTGAGGCAACTAGGTCTTACAAACTTCTTCTCTAAAAACTATTTCAATTGTCCCTTCAACTCCTCGGGAGTCAACGCATGATTAGGGACATCCTATAAGTGTGCTATAGAAGATTGGCCCAGCCTTCAAGTACCAACTCTATATAGAAAACTTCGATTTCCCCTTTCACTAGAAATTTGGGTATGGTCAAATCAGTGGAACACATCCGGAATATTCCTCTAACTACAGGAATCTCTTCCAATACCGCCTCGAGTTCCACTTTCTCACTTGTCATAAGGAGAACATATCCTTGATTACCGATTCACTACTCCCTATCTTAATGAGTTCAAAAACAATTTAACAAAGTTCAATAGAGAAGCTTAATAGAGTATAAGAGGAAGAACAATAGATTTCTCAAAACAATTTATCATGGCATAGTTAGTAAAGAGCCAATCCATGCCCTGAAATCCAATCCAAACCAGGATAAAGGCAAACAAATCAAATTTACTACAAAAAGACCTACCATCAATATGGAATAGACAACAACAATGACAAGTCTTAATTAGTTTTAGAAGCCCAGAGTAAAAGCAATCAATGACATGTAAGGCAATTTCAAAATCTGAATAATCCCAATCTATTTACACAGTTATGAGAAATAAAAAATTACATAGCTCAAGAATCATATAATCTGATTAAGGTTCTACCATTGACCTCATACTTACCTTAGATTAGATTGTCAATTTGGTAAGTGGCTTCCTCGACATTTGGGAGGCAAACACACCTTTCCATGGTATTAGAGGCTTGTTGTGAGAGGACAATGACTTAGCAAGTCTGAGAATCTAGCCTTATGCCCAGGCTTTTCGCGCCGGAAACATAATTTTGTGACTAAATAAGGGCATCCTCCATGGTGTTTGCCAGTACAGGCCCAAGCTTGACCATTCACGAGCTTAGGTGGATTCCCCATGCGACTTTTAGGGTTGCTTTTCTCGAAACCTCTACCTTGAAAGCAGCTTCCTCGGAGGTTGGGGCTTGAACTTACGCCCATGCGGTGCTGCTTCTTCTTGTAAGCAACCCGGACCTTGACACCACAGCGACTTACAGGTTGCAATCACTCCACCCATTAGCACTTGACCCGGCCCGGTGCGGCATAATCACGGATCTCCATCAGCCCCTCAGGATGCAGGGATTCCTACTCCGCCACCGTTCTGCTTTAAAACTTGACACACTTGAAGGCACTCATCTATTCCTCCAGTAGATCATCGAAAGACTTACACTGATCCTCAAACTTGGCCATATACTAAAGTGATATTCATGAATTACTTATCGCGGACTCATGAACTCCAGCTCTTTCGCGTTCCTCACGGATGTGGGAAAGTACTTCTTGCAGAAGTGCGACTTGAAAATCTCCAAGTGATGTAGAGTCTGAGCACCATAGTCAACAACCTCTTAGGTGCCCATCCACTAGAACTTCGGCCTTGACTGACATGTAGGTAGCAAAGGCTACCGTGAAAA
>JAVHNN010000227.1:0-34114 GCA_031439585.1 Pterocarpus macrocarpus
CTCAACTGATAAAACACTCATATACCATGAAAGATTAGTGAAAAACTAACATGTTGGAGTTCAAAAATATTGAGTTCAACCATGTATCACACCAAACCGAAAACATGTTTTCAACAAACCACCATACAAGCAACAACATCTCATTTTATGACAAGAATGGCTATGATGCCCATAATCAATCTTTAAAACCACCTAGCTATGGAGAGCATAGGAGTTCTAAAGCTTGAAAAACAAGAGAGAAAAAGAGTTTAGAGCCACTACTACCATTGGATTTCTTGAAAGCTTGAAGAGAAAGAAAGATGTTGGAGATGGCCTCCTTCTCCTTGAGCTTGATAGTGAGGCTTGTGTATGAGTGGCTTTGTTTCTCCAAGGACCAAAAATGGTAGTCCTTGATGGGCTTGTGAGAATGGTAAATGGAGATGAGTAGGAAGTAGTATGAGGGTTGGAAGAACACAATGAAGCTTGGAAGAAGAAGAGAGTATGAGACTTGGAGAGAGGAGAGAGAGAGAGCTTTGTGTGTGTGTGTCTTGAGAGAGAAGTGAAAAATGAAATGAGGGAGAGAGAGGGCTGATGGTGGCGCAAAATGGGGAGAAAAGGTGATGTGATTTTGCTTCTTACACAAGCTAGGAGTGGAAAAACCTTGGGGCAAAAGAGTGTGTTGTGTTTCCTTTAGTCTTGGCAATTAGGTAAAGACTATGTAGTGTTTTTGTCAAGTGGTTAAAAGCATGAGCTCTCTTAGGATTGGGCATTGGATGGCTAGGATCACACCAAGTGTCAAGATCTAATGGTGGATGACAAGGATCCTAGTCTTGGCTTTTGATCTAATGGTGTAGGATTAAAGAGATCGAATGAAGGGTGAGATGTTGCTCCTCCTTGGTATGTCTTTTTAGGGCATATGCATGGAAGAACTTTTATCTCTAAATGTTATTAGAATTATTTAAGTGTAATTTAACTTAATTGGCTTAATTACCCATGAGTTAACTCTTGTCAATTACACTTTTTATGATACCTTGCATTACGGTTAAGCATATGCTTAAATTTGGGTTTTAATTTTTCAAGAGTTGTCTTAAGTGTCTTAATCATTATAAACTTGATTAGTAAGGTTAGGTTGTCTTACTTTTGTTTTGGCACCTTCGAGTAATTAAGGATTCGACGATTAAGGTTTTATTAAAACGCTTAGGACATTATGATTAAATTGTTGGCTAGACTTAATTTACTAAGCTCTTGCCCTCGAGATTAATCGATTAATTCTCAATTAATCGCTAACCCCTCTAATTAGCCGGGAACACCGAACTAATTAACTTAGGTAAAAACGGGGATGTTACAAGTAAGTAAGCGCTTAAAGGCTTAGTTTTCAAGCATAAAGGTTTTACAAGAAAAAAAAAATTATATCCTATTTTTGTATATTGCAGTAATTTCAAAGATAAGAACTTCCGTTAGATAAGGAACAACTAGTAATGCCATAAAATGACTTAAGTATAGTATGGTATTAGTAGAGTGTTACAAAAGGAGTGATGGCCATGTACTTTAGTTTTATTTGGTCTCTCTTTTCTTTGCTTTTATCTTTTTGGTTTCTGATCTTTGATGTATGGTGATACAATGGCTACTCCCTATGGGGTGTTCCTTTTAGTTTTGGCCATTAGCTAATTATCAATAAATAAATAAATATAGAAGAAGTAAAGGGAGACTAAAAAAGAAAATAGAGATAGAACTATTAAAAAAGATTTTGGTCCATTAAGAAATAGAAAAATCTATCACCATACATCAAATCATTAATAAACCATGTCAACCAGATTCTAATATGCCCCATATCAGCTCATATTAGCCATATCAGCAAAAGCTAACACTGCCTAGTGATTTTCTCATGGCAGGGACTAATTCAACCCCATTATATAGATTTAAATCAAAATATTTTTAGTGTATAGGGACCTAAACCAAAAGTTTTTTAATGTGGGGATCCAGAATACATGTAAAGACCAATGGTTTAATAAGAAAATAAGGACTTTTAATGATTTATCTATAGACATAGTTGATATAAAAAAATAAATTGGCATAGTTTGTGCTATCACACAATAATGTCGCTTATGTAGCTGACATAACCTAGTAAGACAAAAGTCAGTATTTGATCTTGTTCTATTATTTATTACTTTTTGGTACATTTGGCTCGTGGGACATGATTGTGTTAGGTTGTCCGACTTAGTTCTAGTATCTCAATGAAACCTTCCTCATTGTGTAAGAGATGTTTTGTTGGAGCATATGCATGCCACGAGAATAGCTAGTCCCTAAACTCCAGAAGATAATTGGTGGAGAAAGCCCTCCATTACATACAAACCAATCAAATGCTTAGAGAATGGATTTAACAAGCCAATGTTCTTGCAAAGATGGTTGCCAACCCATATACGTGTTTCTATATAAACTTCTTTCCTCACTTTCACTTTTCCCTTGTATACCATGCCTCTTTCAAGATCATAAAGGGATTAATTGACAAAAAGTGTCAATAAGCAAAGAGAGAAAGAGAGAGAAAGAGAACAAATTGTGGTAATGTTTTCTTGTTTGATGTTTATCATTTGTTAATGCATCATTCCAAGAAAAATTTAAATATCGTGAGTTATAGATCCATTGGGAAGTTATTAATTCTGAGCAAGGCAAGTAAAGAGAGGAAAGGGAAGGAAAAATCTAGAAGCAAGCAAGGTCACTAATGGTTAGATGGGTTAATCGAAGGTCTTTTGAGTGCAAGTTGTAACACCTTACCAGACAAATACTATGCTTAAGTACATGTGATGAACTAAGAGTTAACTATTCATTTTAATCAATTTTGGTCTGGCAATGAGATATACACTATACAGTCATTGTATCAGATCTAAAGTAACTCAAACAAAATTTTCGAAATAAACAATCTGCATCATATATATATGTACATGCTTATACCTTTGTTTTCAAAGTTATCAAAAGGAGTACAAAGCGATGCAGGAGTAAAAAGAAATGAGGTCGTGGATACAAAATAAATTGGCACGACAATAGGAACATCCTCCCTCTATTGGTCCCCATGGGACATTTCATGTATAACTATTGACTCCTACCGTATACCTATGACCCTCTTGCCAAAAAAGGGTCATCTTGTACATCTACTACTGCTTTGGCGGAACTCTAGATGGATTCCGTAGAAAGGAACCCATTCGCCATGGTGGCGTTTGCAGGAGGGTGGCCCGCACTAGGAGCAAAGGCCGAGGAAGAGGAACTCACCGCCTCAGACGGATCCTCCTCTGACATCGAGGCGAAAAGTATCTGCTACGATGGTGAGGCAAGAGGGGCCATAGGAGCTGGGGCTACTGTCGCTGCTGGTGCTGCTGCTGGAGCTGGTGCGGGTAGAGGTGGAAATGGATGGGCTATGTGAAGAGGAATAGCAATATACGGGACAGCGGGATCAAAAAGTGGGTATGTCAGCGGTACGGCAAAATCTCTCTGGAAAAGAAATAAAGACGGGCTGACACCTGCCGGATATATATGAGAATCCGAGAGCGGGCCGATGTGGATGTGAAGCTCGGGGAACTCAATGAACAGGACTCCTATTGCTACGTTCTTCATAGTCTGAGAATGACGCGGAAATATACAGTAGGGTGAGAAATAAAATTTCTCTGTAGGAATCCCTAGTTTCTACACATCTGTCATCACTGTCATTCCTAGTTGTTTTGGTCTTTCAATAGTTTCCAATGGTACAACACACTAATGATATTTAACTTAAATACTTATTTGAAAAACATATACCGAAACAAGCTCAATTTTAATTAATAGATATACTTATGCAATTATACAGTAATTGTAAAGGAGCAATATCATATTACGAAAAATAACAGGTATCTAGGACAGTCAATTTATAAGTGTTACACTATACATATGAATGTGTAATTAGAAATTACATCTTATTCTTGAAGGCTTTCGCCTATTAGAACTTATTTCCATCCTTGGTCCTCTGGGAGTAATTGGCCATATACTCCTGGATAATAGTCCGCTTTTCAGGACCAAGCTCGTTCCAATACAGGATTGCCAGGTTTACTTTCCCCGACCTTCCCACTGATCTATTCCCCTTAATTTGTTCCGGGGCTGGCCCAAGTAAAATGGAATCCTTTACAATATCATGAATTGAATGCATATGTAGCTTGATTCTTCAAGTATCATATATTCATGCTACTTTAAACTACACAACATATGAATCTTTTACCAAAATTTCGGTAGAATAACGGATCGAGTCTGCTTTCCCATAAATAGTGCCAGACAACTAGTACATTTTAGTCAAATAGTAAACTCCATATAAGAAATGATATTCATATCAAGAATATAACAATACTGATAAGTGCAAGGTTTAAAGTCTCAAGTATCAACCTAACTTGTAGGCTTTTAATTTTTATTAAGGTTCCCGAGTTCGATTTTCAATATCCATCGTATTCCGAGTTCCGATCTTACCTAGTTTCCAACTTCACTACAATATGTTTGGTCTCCCAAGGTTACGTCATTTCCGACTTTCGGGGTTGTGCGACATCCGACCTTATCCCACCATTGGTCTTCTGGGACTATGATAAGTGTATTTTCTAAATCCCAAGCTTCTTATTTCTTGGGTTCCAAGTTCAACACCAAATATACGATCTCGCTCTCTACTAAGTTCCAAGAACTGACCTCAAAAGATACCCGATATGGATTCCTATTTACTAAGTCCGAGTTCAATCATTAGGTAAACCCTCCAAGTTCAACCTTAAGTATACTCTTCTGGGTTCATCCTTGCATATTCCCGACCTAGTTTTCTGTTTACTGATTCTCGACTTCCGACATTGACTCAAATTATTTGTGTCTTATCCTAGACTTGTCACACTTCTAGGTAGAATTGTACTCTTACGGGGGAAAATTCACTAAAAATAAAAATACCAGTGAAATCATGCGAAATTTATGTCCATGTAAAGCTAACAGAACAAGCTTTCAAATGAATGAAGTTTCATATCATTTGGATAAGTATAATTTGAGTTATAGGCTTTGGAACTTGACCCTACTGATCTACCCTGTTCTAACGTGGATTGGACATAGGACAAGTTTCTTGACTCACTGGGAACAAACGGGACCTTATCAAATTCAAAAATTTTATGGGATACTCTCTATATGTTAGCTTTCTAAAAAAGTTGGTTTCACTCAATTTGGAGTTGTATAGAGTGAGTTACACCCTTCTCAACTCATACTGCTCGGGTTGGAGTCTTGATTTCAAGGTTAAACTTCAAAAATTCATAACTTCCTCTTTACTAATCCAATGGTCTTATATTATATATGTATGGAAAGCCCTGGGTGTCTAGTTTCATATAAAAATAGATTCATCCACTTTGATTGGCTGTAGATGGAGCCGTACACTCCGCTGTATCGACTGCCGAGAAAAAACCTAACAGCTTCTTGGTTTGTCTCCCCTCTTCAAGCTATTTGCTATCAATTTCGAGTTTAATCACAACATACTGAAAAGCAATATTTTGATACATTGATTAACCCTCATATTTAGTTTATTGAACCTCTTTTGTGCTTAATTGAATAATATTGGATACATTTTATAAGTTTGGACTCTAATTGGGCTCAATTGTATTTTTCAGCATTATTGTGAATTTATACTATTTTTGTATTATGGCTGTATCTTGAGTTGTAGATATCTAAAAATTACAAATTTTATATTGCAGGAAAGCTGAGAGAAAGATCTACAACATTGATGAGAAGTCAACAACAAATTCAGATGTCTAGTGGGTCGAATTGGGCCAGGAAGTTAGAATAGGGCTGTTACACTAGAACCGGAGTAGTGTGCACTAATTAGGCCATAACGTGAGTTGTAGACATTGGATTGAGGCAAAATTAGTGCCATTTGAAAGCTAAGACATAAAGCTTCAATTCATATGAAGACCACTCTCCAAAATAATGATATCTTCATGGATTTATTGGTTATTAAAATGGACTGATGCGAATACATGTATAACCTGAACATGCTATAAAGATTGGGCCATAACTCTCTCATTTTAAGTCCAAATTAAGCAAATTGGGTGTCCACTTAAAGCTAAGAGGCAGAGAATTAAGTTGACCTCAAGGATATTTTTGAATTTTGACATTTGAGGTCTGATAAGAAGAATGAAAAGAGAGACGTGAAAGGGGACTCATCTCTCCAACATTTTTCTATTTTTTCTTTCTTCTCCTCTCCTCTTCTTTTCTTTTTCTTTTCCTTTCATTTTGTAAGATACTTGTTTTGGGTTCTATTTTGTAACTTCATTGCTATGGAGGAGTAGGATTTCAAGCTAGTTCAAGGAGATTCTAAGGGCATTATGGTTGTAATCTTAAAACCCTATGCTTGAATTTCAATTATGTTTGTTTTCTTGATTCTTTGCCCTCTTTTATTTGTAAATTTGCATTGAATGGTATTGATATATGAGTTTATGAATGAGGAATTAGTTGGGTGATTGCTAATTAGTCAATTGGTATGAACTTGATTAGTTAAAGAATTAGGAATTGGGATTGGGTTCAAACCTAGGCTAGTAGAATTGGGGCTAGAAATCAACATAGGTTAATTAGAGTTGAGGTCTCAATTATCTAATCAATTATGTGTTGGTTGAATTCCTAGAGTTCTCTAGGTAGAATTGTGGGGTTGTTAGTAGAGGTCTCTCTAATAGCTCAAATTAGTCGCACTCCATGTGTCTGATATATTGTGCATTAATGATTGATTCACCTTATGCCTAAGGAACTCTTTGAACTAGTGTTTTTATTTTCATCTAATTTTCTTTTATAGCTTATTGACTGCATGTTTGCACATACCCCCTTGTTACTTAACTAGATAACAATAACATCATTGTGAGACGACCTTGGTTGCACTATACTTCAAATTTAGTGAATTAAGTATTTTAAAATTGTAATTTGGAGCAGGCTATGACACTTGCTGCCACATACATGCAAAATTAATCATAAACCATCATCATCACTCTACATAACATCAATATCTCAAGTCATACATGATCAACATTTAGCCCCAAACCAGAGAAAGTGAGAAGAGAAGTAGGATTTCCTACCTTGTCTAGTTGAGTTTGGGGTGGATTTTGTGTCTTTGATGAAAGCAACTTGTGATAAGACTTGGAAATGGATGAGAATGGAGTGGAAATGAGAGTAAGGAGAAGAGGAATGAAGAGAGCTTCAGCAAAAGCAAGTGGCCGAGATTCACAAAGGAGAAGGAAAGAAAAGGTAGAGATATTTGGAAGCTAGATGCATATGATTGGTGGACTTCTCCGTGCTATCAATTTTGGTTTGGCTTCCACCATCAAGGGCTGCCCAAGGCACCACTTGGGTGGGTTATTTGGTTAAATCTTAGCCATTGATCCTAGGGCACTCATGGCATAATTTCAACTAATCCAGATTAAACAGGTTTAAAATTAGAAATCTTACTGATTGCTCTTAAATCAGTAAATCGATTGAAATTTTACTGTGAGGTTTTCTATGCTCCTAATCTAATTCCATCAGGCCTAATCTTCTCAAATCACCCTTAATTGGCTTTTAGTAAGTGTTCAATAAAATTTTGATTAAACCCTCTTATTCGATAAAAATCGAATAACTGAGTTATTAACGATAGAATTTTCTGGACGTTACACAAGTCTTTGTGTTTTTTCTAACATCCCAAAGAATAGTGCATCTGATTAGCACTATTAACTAATTTATTTGGTTGCATTAGAGAAATAAGAGTAATTAGAGGTGAATTACAGAGATTAGAATTAGAGGAATTTGAAATAATCATGTAGAAAATATAAAAAGATTTCTAGCAATGTTTCACAGGTTTGAAGGAAATCAGGTGAATTTCGGTATTGTGTACTGTAAGAACCAAATCAGTGAAATTTTAGACTGTAAAAAACCTAAATTGGATGACTTAGATTCAGCCACCCCCACCCCATGTAAGTGCGCCATGTGCTGCCCACAAAGGGAGGAAAACTTGACCAAACATCAACCACCTATGCCTCCGCCAATCATGTTCTTCATGTCCATTTCTTTTGAGTTATAAAACTTAACAATTTCCTTCTAAATCCCCTCATTTTCATCCACCCCCTTTAGCAAACCATCGTTCCTTCTCTCTTCTCCTATTTCACTCCATCTTCCTTCCATCTCTAAGCTCCACCCACTTTCTCCACCAAAAACTCAAATTTAGCTAGTTTCTACATCAAATTTGAGGTAAGATTCAATACTTTTCATGGTTTTTTTTATTTTGTGGCTAATGAGGTGTAATACCCTGTAAAATAATAATAATAATAATAATAGTAAAATGTTTGTTTAAAATAAAATTTTGGTAATCGAGAACTTTTAAAAATTTTTATGGCTTATGTTTTGGGTTTTTTTTTTTTCTTTTATGAATATGGTGATAGAGGAATTAAAAAAGTTGGATAGAAATTTTAAAAGTGTTTGGGAGTTTAAACAAAAAAAAAAGAATAGGGACCATGGTGCATCATAGACCCCTCTTTTCTTTATTTCACGTTTGGAGTTGCTCCTCCTTACGCACAATTCATTCTTTCTTTTTCTTTCATTTTTCCGTTGTGCTCTACCTTGTTCTCCTCTCTATCTCATCTCCCTTGCTCTCTCTCTGCTCGTGATCCTCTTACTATCGCGCTGCCATTCGCTTGACTAACCATTGGTCTTCCGCCAATTTCGTGGCATAGGGCAATTGTAACTCTAGTTGTCGATCTGTCTCTCTTCCTTCGTGAAGTTTCTCTCTCTCTCTGCCATCCTTTTCAGGTCCATGCCTCTCCCTATCTTTCTCTCACTCTATGATTTGTTCCCCTCTACTTTCTATCCCTATTTTGCAATGTCTTAGTGGCTGGGGGTTGGTTCTGATCTTCGAAAGCAAATCATAGTCTTAGGTGAGCTCCTTTTCTTATGTGTTGTTGCCCTCTCACATGAAAATTTGATTGTCTTGCATTATTTGTTTATTACTGGGAAGAATCTAGATAATCCTAAATGGAATTGGGCTTTGATGTTTTGGATTTTGGACTGGGAGGAACAAAAGAAATTGAGAGTTCGTCTAGCTAAATTTTATTTTTAAATTGGTAGATAAATGATTTAACTGATTGGTCTTGTTATTAGTGTAGTTAATGATTGTAATTATGTTGTTATGATGATGATGGAGGTTACTAGTGTTAGATTGTCAAAGGTTTTGTTCTTTGTAAGGTCCTACTCTATCTACTATATTTACTTAATTGTAGCATAGTATGTTAAAGTTTTTTATTTAAAATTTATTATTTATAGTCCGACTATGATTTACAGCCGAATCTTTCTTTTTATTTTGCGTGAGAAGAACTTAGCGTATAACGTGAAACCATAATGTCATACAAACTGAAATAATGAAAGGAATGCATTAGAAATTTTTCTGAATTTATGCACATATCTTTGAAAGGTAAATATATATATATCTACATCCATAGAGGACATCCTCTGATATATACACTGTAAGGAATACATGTAAGGCCAGTACATACCAAAAAGATCCTGGCCGATATCATAAAAGTGCAGTCCTAAGAGTCCTCATAGGACATTTGAGTACAAGTCAAAGTCCTAACAAACTACTCCTATGGCCCAATACATCATCCTGTCAAGAGGGCCGTTCAGCTGCAACTAGCCAAATATGTCTACTCTACGGGTCAGGTGCCGTTGGCCATACTTGAGCCCGGTCGGGAGGAGTCATCAGGTGCGGATGAGGAGGACGAAGAGTCGGTGGCCTCGGACGGGTCATCCTCGGCGTCCATCGGGTCTCCGGGAACCATCTGAAGAGGTGAGGCTGGTATGGGATCACTTTGAGCCGTAGTGCGGGAGGAGGTGCCGGATGCGCTACGGATATGGGGAAGGCGAAATATGGAACAGTGGGGTCGAACAAGGGGTGGAAGAGTGGCACCGTGAAGTCACTGCTGCTGAAAAAGTATACCCTAAATCGGCACGAGCCGACTATGTACAACGAGTTGTAGGTGGGGTTGTAATGAAGCTGCATATGCGGGAACTCAATGAACACCACCGCTGTCGCGTCCATCGTACTGATCTGAAAGTAAAATGGGTACTACATAGGGTGAGAATTCTTCAAACTCTCAGTAGGGTTGTATATTCCTAAAGTTATCTCATCTTAACCCCTAATGGCTTCGGTCTTTTATTATGATAACTATGAACATGATCGGAGGTAGTGAATAAGTCTAACTATTAACAGTAGAATAGCATAATACAAAATATACATGCATAACTCAAGTATACAATTCCACAACATTTAATACCCTTAATGCGTGTAAAAAGGAATATACTCATAACTTTACTCTTATCCTTCCTCTAAGTTTGACTCTTTCTTAAAATCTTTACACCCAGCTCAAAGATAAATGGTAATGAGCTCATCTGGTAGTGTGCCACCTTAAATATTCGGTACTTACACTAGCTGGGTCTAATGCCATACCTCATGTAAGACCTATCCCCTATACTCACACTAGCTGGGTCTAATGCCATGCCTCATGTGAGTCGTGGGTGAGGGGAACTTAAATAAGCTTATCCTCTTACTCGAGGATTATATATGTTCCAGCTCATAATCAATCATAATGCTTACCGAAATTTGGGCAGCATAACGGATCACATCCGCTTCCCCATGAATAGTGCCAGCAGCAACAATTCCAGTAATTCTCAACAATAGTTCAATAATTTCTATAACAGTATATACAATGTTCATAACAATATAGGATTCTCATAATAATACTGGGCATGCATACTTGTTATAATTAAGAGAAGAGTAAACTAAAAATTTGGGTGCTGCCACCAAATGCTTCCTATTCTGCCCGGTTAGTGTTTCCTCTGAGTTTATTGCTACACAACTCCAATGGATCTAAAATTTTAATATGTTGAAGCCCTATGTGTCTAGTTTCTAACCTTTTTGGTCCCGTTCAATTTTGATATCTACAACTCAAGATATTGTCATTTTGTTCTGGCTTGGTCTATAACTAAACTGAACAGCACTCTAAAATGTTAAAATCTGTTAAAATTCGAATCCTAAGGGTATGGCTACCAAACCTATGTCGTTTTGAAGCTAGGATATGAAATTTTATCCTCCAAGAAGTCCCACATCATTTGGCCAACTATAGCTTAAGTAATAAAACCTCAAATTCAGGTGTTACAAACTGCCCTGTTTTGGCCTAAGCAGAATCAGGGGTGACTTTAGAAAATTTCTGGGAGTTACTCAAATTAGGTCTGAATCCAAAATTTTATAGCATAAACTACTGGATCTTAGCTTTCTATAGAATCTTGTTCCACCTAAATCCAAGTTATATGGAGTGAGATATGGCTCACGTAAGCTTCCCTGCCGAAATCAAATTCTGAAACTTAGGTCAAACTTCAAAATTCATAACTAATTCTATACTAATCCAATGACTTAATAATTTATATGTATGGAAAGCTCTGGATGTCTAGTTTCATTAAAAATATTTTCATAGAATTTAAACGGTGGGAACTGAGGGACAGAGGGCATTTCGTACGGAAACCCTAAGAGAACTCTGTTTCCAGACTTGCTGATTACTCTCCTTTCTTGATCTACCCCATTGATCTATCACCTCTTCACTCATCCCATCATTTTCCACCCATAATTCATCAAGATCAGCAAGAAGACAGATCAGAAACCATATCAATCCAGATTTAATCAACAATACAGACATCTATTCAAAGCTTTAAACCCTACCTCCTTTGAGTTCCAACTTGATTCTTCAAAAGAACTTCAAATCTCCAAAGTGAGAGTGTATGAAGTGAAGAGATGAAGAAGAGGAAAAGAAAAATGGAGGAGGGAGGAAGAAGGAGGGTGGCGGATGAGATAAGGAGAGGAAAGTGAGAGAGAAGATATTTTGAAGTGTAATAATTGAAGGGGAGTTGTCGCGGTGTGATTGGTCCTTTAATCTTGTGGCCTCAGTGGTGCCACAACGTGAACTGTGGACCGTCTGATGGTGGTGGGGTGGATGGCCTCCCACCTTTGGATCAGGGCCATTAATATTATTTTATTCCAGTAGTTTAAGTTATTGAAGTTTTATCGGATCTTCCCCCAACCGGAGATTCGGTATTTGCCCGATTTCGCATTCGCCTTTACCTTAGTTTCTACTTTAAATTTTCCATTCTAATCTACCTAACTAACATCCATTTGAATCCTAATAAATCTTAAATGGTTCATAGCTAATCTTACTCGCGTGAATTAATCGAGAAAATTGATTAATAACGGCGATTGAATTTCGGACGTCACATTCTTGACATAAATTGATCCATAATTTTTATTATAAAGAGAATTTACTTTTTATTGGTAGTCTTGTGGCTCCTAGAGAGGCCTAGGAGGTTAACTCACTAAGCAAGATAACCTAAAATAGTATATTGGTTGAGTTCGGAACAAATTGAAAGCCCACTTATATATATTTTTAATCAATGTGAATGTTTTGTTTGGTTTTGGATACTCAAGATACACAATTCACGTTGTTGATCATTAAAGGACATTTGTTTCATTTTTTTTTTGGAAATTTGGTTAGCTTGAATTTATTGAATGTTTCGGATGATTTCTAGAAATGGATTATAGATTTTTAAATGACAAGACATGTTCTTTGAACAAATGGTTGGATTCTCAAACTTTGGTGAGTAATGATATACCAATAGCATGTTTTAATTTGTTAATTTTGTAAATATATGTGAAGTATTATTTTATATATGTTGTCTGTTGAAATGTGACTTGATTAATATGGAACTCCAATTGAAGTTTTGAGAGATATTTTATTAGTTGTGCTGTTATTTTTTTTATAGTGTGACAAACTTTAGAATTGTCATTTGAATTTTGATCTGTATGATAGTTGAGCTATGATTTGTATTTGATACTGAGATTGGCATCAGAATTGGCTAATCAAATTGGCACTTGACCTTCTAGGAGCAAAGTGCCACGGATTATAAATTATCTGGGGGCCATCTCTAAAGTCCTAGGAGGGCCAGGAGCAAAGTGCCATAATGATAAAGTTCTTGGAGGCATTACTTGAGTCCTGGCCAGGGCTAGGAACAAAGTGCCATGGATCAAACAAATGTCCAGGGGCCACCTCTTGAGTCCTAGTCATGTTAGATAAGCTCTGAAATTCTGATATGTCTTACTAGAGGATTTCTTGATGTGATAATTGAATGGATTTTCTGGATTTTATATTGAAGCTTTCCCATTTTAATACAAATGGCTTAAAGGTATACTCTTAACTTTTATGCTTGGAAGTTTCACTAAAGATGGATTATTATGGGTTTACAATTATGTTTTAGAATAGAAGCATTCCTTTATAAATATGTGTCGTTATGATGAAATAACGTGTGCCTAAGCTTGCCCATTTCTGTTATAAAAAATTATCTTTCACTGAGTTTATTTGACTTACTCTTTCTCTCCACATGTTTCAAGTACAAATGCAGTGCATGCTTAGGTCCTCTAGTTAGCTAGAAGCATTAAATCTTCAGTCAACCCACATTCTTATGTGTGTAGGCCTGTATTTGTGTACATGAACTAGGTTTATTTGTATTCCTTGAATATCTTGTTGTGTATAATCTATAGAAATGCTCCATTAGCTACAGGCAGGATCCTGCTTCCCACGTATTACTTTATTAGCAATAGTATCCTAAAATCTTATGTGTTTTGGAAATGAATGGTTGATTCTGTGTTTATGTCTATATGGTGAGATAGTTAACAAGGTTTATGTAAATGACGGGAATGTCCTAATTTGGGGGAAATTCTATCAAATTTTCTGAAAAAAAATTCCTGTTCTAGCTTGCCAAGGAGTTGATGCTCTCCATGTGCCAGTCATGGCCCCAGTGGGTCGTGACATGAGGGTTTTAGTTTCACTCTCTTATTTGATGATATATTTTGTTTATGTGATGTTTTATGGCTGGATTAATATGTAATTATTGGTTAGAACTGAAACTTGAATGAAAAACTAAAAGAGGAATCAACTAGAATGGATTAATTGATGAACCCTCGACTATCCATACAGCAAAGTGTACAATTTCGCCTCTGAGACATCAGAATTTAATTGTAATGAAACTAGACATCTAGAGCTTTCTAACCATATAAATTATAAGACTATTGGATTTGTATTGAGTGAGGTATGAATTTTTGAAGTAAACCCTTGAATCTTGTCCAAGATTCGACTGTACAAGTTGGGAAGGGTATAACTCACCCTTCACAACTTCAAATTGAGTGCTACAAATTTTTTTGGGAAGCTAACATACAGATGCCATAAAAACTTCATATTCAAATTCCAACTGAGTTGCTCACAGTAATTCCTTAAACTTGACCTATAACTCTGTACGGGAGATGTAACATCCCCAATTTTGTCTAAGCTAATTAGCTCAGTGATCATGGCTAATTAGAGAGGTTAATGATTAACTGAGGACTAATCGACTAATCTCGATGAGTAAGAGCTTAGTAAATTGAGTCAAGTCAATAATTAAATTATAACGCACTAAACATTTTAATTAAAACCTAATTATTCGAACCTCATTAATTCGTAACTTAGAAATTTAGTTAAGCTAATATAATCTTATTAATTAGGTACAAGACAATTGTTCTACCTTAATCAATTGAGATAGATTAATTCTTACACCCTAATTACATAATTCATAAGATCAATTCTTTTAGAGGAAAAATGTCTTAAAAGTGTAATTAACCGAAATTGGTTAAAGAGCAATTAAACTAATCAAATTAATTAACAATTTGGGTAATTCTAATAGCTTTGAAAATTCAAAATTCCTCCGAATGGTTGCATAGAAATTTCGGCCAAGACAAGGGCAAATCCAACCATCCATTTACTTCTTATCATGCACTCTTAGATCAAGGGTCTATGGTAATAGTATCTCTTTAGTCAAGACAAGAGAAGTACTCTCCTCCATTAGGATTATGCCACATGGATGATCTTATTCAATCAAGCCAATCCCAAGAATAGTGCCTTCCTTTAACCACTTGAGAAAAAATAAAATAGTCCATAACTCGCACTAAGACTCAAAAAAAAAAAGAAAACACTACACCACCACTTTTTTTGCCACCAAGGTTCCTAGCCTTCTTGCTTGAAAAGGAAGCTAAACTCACCTACTTCCCTTGGTTATTGGAGGCATAAAACCCATTAGCCCTCTACTCCCAAATTTGCACCCCCAAATCAGCCCCTCACTCTCCCATTTGTACTTTCATCCTCTCACTTCAAAGTAAAGCTCTCACTTCTCTCTAAGCCTCATTCTAACTCTTCTACTCTTCCAATTCCTCTTGTTCTTTTCCCACTTTCACACCCCATGCAACCCTCTTTCCTTTCACCACCCTCACAAGCCCTTCAAGGACCACCCTCTTTGGTTCTTGAGGAAGCAAAACAAACACTCACTTAACCCCATTATCAAGCTCAAGAAGAAGGAGGCTATCTCCAACACCCATTTTTCCCTTCAAGCTTTCAAGAGGATCTTTGTGGCAGTGACTCTAACCCTCCTCTTTTATGTGTTCTTCAAGCCCTTAAACTCCTAAGCTCTCCATACCTAGGTGGTTCTAGGACTTGTTCCAAGGCCTCATGGCCATGCTTGTTGATATGATGAGTTTTCATGTGTTGTGTCCTTCTTTTGGCACGAAATTTTCGGTTGGCATGTCTATTGTTGTTGAACCAAATTTTTAGAATTTAAAACATTTAGTTAATATCAAGATCTCAAAGATTAAAAGTGGTTTGGAAAAGAAAAGTGATCACTTGAGAAAAAGACTTAATGTTTTTACAAGAAAACTCATTGAAACCAAAACTATTGAAATTGGAAAATTCTGGCAGTTTGTATGGCACGACTAATAACTATTTCAATATAACTCCAAATGCAACGAAACTAATTTTAAATGAAAACATACTCATAGAGCTTTTTTATACATAGAAAATACATAAGCTTTGGCCTTAAAATGAGAGAGAGATATGAATTTTTCAAGGTGTGTTGTCCCCAAATGTGTTTACATTGAAGCAGTGTGTAGTAAAATCCTAATACCTCGAGCTATACAAAACATTTTTGAGTGGAACCATTAGAGAGCTAAGAGATAGAGGAACATCGTCATAAAACAGTTTTGTCAGATTCTTTGTGAGGAACTCCCAGTAAAGTTTAAAAGTCACTGTACCAAAAATAAACTTAAAAGTTGAACAGTCAGAATAAAACATGCATATCTCAAGTTACAAAATGAATTTTTGAGTGGGGTTTCTTTTGTTTAAAAATAGACTCAGAGAAGCATAATTATACCAAATTCAAATCAAAAGACTAAAAGATAAAATTATGGTGAGTATCTAAAGTTACTGCCCCACTGTAAAGGTAAATCTGGTTATGATTAAGTTGAAAGGTTAATGAGAAATAAGCTTTAAGACATTAAGGCCTCACATTAAGATATTGGAATCCTTCATAAGTCAACTTAAAAGCTCCAAAGAATAATAGATGAAATTGGCCCTATTCCTAATAAAAGAATTGACCACAAGAGGCAATTTGATTAAAAAAAGCTTGCACCAAAGTGTTATGTATGCCACTATGTGCCCACATCATGAGGATGATGATGATTATGATAATGATATGATTATGATAAGGATGATGTTGATGATATGATAATGACATGATGACGATATGATAATGAATGATGATGTACGAATATGATATGTTGACGATATGATGCTTAATGATATGTGACTTTCGATTCTCTGTTTGGCAAAATTTTGGGAAGCTTCGGTTCAGCCGTTATGCTGCCGAAATTCCGCAAAAATTGTGGACTAGGATATTTTGAATCATAAGCCTTAATAAGAAGAGATTGAACTAAGGGTGTGATCCTTCAAAAGGGAAGGTGACCCGTAATAAGAAGCTCCCTTCGCCCATGACTCGTATGAGACATGACATCAACCAAGTAGTGTGAGTATAGGGGATAGAACTTATATGAGGCATGGCATGACCCAGCTAGTGTAAGTACCGAAAAGTTATGATGGCGACGGCCACGGTATGAGCTCATTACCACTTATGTTTAGTGGATGAAAAGAAAAAGACTTAAGATAAAGTCAAGTTAAGAAAAAAAAAGGGACTTTAGTCCAACCCTTGAAAGGAAGAAGTTAAGAGAAGCTTATAGCACAACCATGCATATTTTATGTAATTATTATTGTTCCCATGCTTGTTATGATATAAATGATTTGAGGGTATGTTAAAATTGAATCCGCTTTGGATATTTTTGTTTTCAAAAACTTAAGAATTTGACCTTATGGATGCTCACAATTTTCATTTATAAAATCGAAGTGGCTGGGGACGATAATGATGACACTTTGGTGTCAGCTTCAAGTCCTACTGAGAAATCTTATTTCTCACTCTAGTTATTTTCTGTATCGTCACCAAATATTGATGGAGTACTGCGTGGAGTGGAGCATGGATCCACCCCATCATGAGAGTGGACTTTCAGCGAGGACACTCAAGCCACGTGGTGGCGACCACCACGGTGGTGCACACCTACTTTTACCATGGTAGTATGCATTGAGGATGTAGGGCGGATGTTCACTTTGCCCATCTTGACATTCACATACCTACACTGGACATTTCTTTGGGTCATGGGATTTCCGCAGTGGTTACGGATATTGAGATGGAGTCAATGTCTCCAGAGCTGCCTGCTGCGAGCCCCTGCCTCGACCCGGTGATTCTGTGATTGGTGAGCTCCACAGCCACCCCCTAGGCGCGATCACTTTGCCGCTATACCTTGAGTACCATCAGGTTACTTTAGAGTAGGATCGCTTCGAAAAGTAATCCTCAATCACCGGTGTGGCTCGAATCAAGCCATACGAGTCATCGTGTTCATCGAATTGAGGTGATTCGTAGGCACCCCTCATCATATGCACGCCTCATGTCCCCAGAGGCGAGAGCTAGGAGGAGCCGCGTCTTTGAGCCAGCGACATCGATGAAATCGGAGGGTGCATTGTAGGAGACTGATCTTAGGATTTGGTGTAGAGCCAAGGCGCTTTGATTTTGAGATTCTTGCTTCCTCTTTGTATCTCTTTTGCTTTAAAGCTTCTTTGTGTTTATTTGCATTCATCATGTAATGATGACTTAATTATAGTACCTTTATGTAATGATGAATATTATGTATCATATTTGTGTGGTATGAGAATGTTAGAAATTTCTATTGATTAATGTATCTTGTATTGCTTTTATTCCACCTATGTTTCGAACTCTCATGCAACACGCTCATTTATATCTACCTTCTCGCTCAAGGCTTTACTTTCCAAAATCTTTGCAAAGTGATGACGTATTTCAAAAAAAATTTTTACCGTATTTTCCACGTAACTTAATTTAAAGAGAGAAGTTTAGTTTTCCACGAGCATAAGTAACAACTAAAAAAATACCGTATCTGACTTAAGCATAGTATGGATTTGTTAGGGTGTTACAGGTGAAATAGGGCAGCTCCTTTCAACCCGAATTAACAACCCATGAATTGGGCTATACTTAGTCATTCAATATGAAACTTGTAAGGAATAAAAGATGGTTTAGAGAGCTTAATTTAGACATAAATTTTGGATAAAATGAGTAAACATTGGGATTTTGGTAGATTTTAACATTTAAGTGCCCAAATATGCCCCTCCCCTCATCAGAGATGACACCTGGAGTAAAAGCTTAATAACTTAATGTGTACGTTTCAAAACTTAATGGGACCAAACAAAGTTAAAAATAGACACATAATGTTATAACATACTCAAATTTCAGGTTTAAACAAGCTAAGATGAATTTATAAGTATAATTTACAAATCGAGGGCAAAATAGGGATAAAAGGCATAATAGCCAACTTTTCAAGATTTTCACACCCTTGAACTATATAACTTGCAAAGTTATTGAGTTTATATGTGTAAACACTATTAGAGTGTTGAGATAATGATATGGGAATTATATTGACTCTGGTATCTTGACTAGTATGCGATTTCAAAAATACTATTCACGAGAGCGGATCGATCCATTATGCTATCGAATTTTCGACAGAAACTTATGAAGTTAGGAGAATTTATTCTATGAGTAGTTACACTTTGAATATATTCACATTTACATATTATGCTCAAGGAATGTATGCATGCAAGCATAATTGTAGTATGGCATAAGACCCATGCAATGAGGCATATACCTAACGCACAAAACATCCGCATGCATAATAAAATATGGAAAGGAAAAGATAATTGCATTCATTCAATGCATGTTATTCAATTGTTCCTTATTTTATTATGAATCGATGTATCTTATTCAAATGTCCTTTATATTATTATGTTGATATTTGGATTCTTTCTCTGTTTAATAAGTGTATAAACAAAATGAACTCTGCTTTTGGACAATATTTTTTCAAACTATAAAACTGGAAGTTTATATAACATGTTTACTTTTTTCATAATAAATCACAGCAGTTGGAGATAATAACTTGATGACACGGTATGTGATAGTCTAAAGAGAATCCTCACCGAGAATTTATAATTCTCATTCCTATATATATATTTTTGTGTTATCTCAGGATATCTCAAGAAAGCTGAAGATGATCATACTTGGCGAATTAGAAAGATTGAAGGCACCAAAAAGAGTTGTCATGTAAAGGTCCGTTTAAGTAACAGTAACACTCCTATGGGAGGTATTATGACTTAAGCATAGTATTGTACTTGGAGGGTGTTACATTTTTCTCGATCACTTGCCAGTTGTGCTTTTGTGTTTCTTAGGTGTGATGTTTCTCAGTTCAATGGGACCGCGTTCCTTAGCGGTTGTTTATTAGACACTTGTGCAGAGGGGAGTTGAGAAGGTATGGGTATTAAAATTGGGGATTCTTAGCAATGTATTAAGAACCCTAAATGTTACAAAAGAATGCTCTCTCACATAAGGAAGTTCTAGAGTCCTCAATCTTTCCTAAATTGATCTAAATGTCAAGACAAGGAATCAAAACTTCAAATTTCCTATTTATTCTAGAAAAATGTTATTTGTACATATTTTGTGAATTTATTGTAGATATACAATGAGAGAGAAAGACATAAGGTGGTAGATATTGAAAAGTGATGGACCACCACTTTGCATCTTTCTCATTATGTGTCTATAATGAGTCCCAAAATGAGAACAAATAACACTATTCTTTATTCTAGCTTCCCTCTCCTAACTATTTTTCGTGCCCACTAAAACCCTCCCTCTTTAGTTATAAACCTACCCCCACTAACTAATTAGGGCTTGAACCTAACCTAGCTTTCCTATCCCTTCTACCATCCACCTACCCATAAAACTAATTCCTAACATTGTTGGTGTTGTTTCTTGTGTTTGCGCCTTGGGGCATTGTGTGCAGTGTTCTCTTTTTGGGAGTTTTTATTTGCTCTGTTGGAGTCGATCCTTAAAGATCCCTTGTCTTCCTCCTCTTCATTGAAGAGTTTTGAGTGTTTCTTTTACTTATCGTGGAAAAAAAAAAAAAGATGCATCCACTAGGAAGTCAAAAGAAGTGTTTAGAAGCAAGGAATATCACGAGTATTGTAACACCCTAATAGTTCCATTCCATACTTAAGTCATATTGTGGAATTACTAGTTGTTACCTTTGCTCGCGGAACTAACATTACCTTTTATAAATTTCTTTTAAGCGAAAATAGGGGGTAAATTTTTTGAATAAAACAAATGTAAACCGTTTTTGAAATCAAGAGCCATGAGCGCATCGTGAACATGTAATACCAACGTCGCCATCCCATACATACATCGCATTTAACATACACAAAAATCATAAGAATAACCATAATCTTAGATGAAGATAACATTCATTCCATAGCCATCGCATAGTTAATGTAGTAGTAGTAATAGCAGTAGTCATACACAATTATATGCAATGGAGTCCGATACCTCTTATCGACCATACAAAATAACCTAACGAAATACATGATAAAGGAAATACATAAACAATCCCATACACCCATATGCCACAAGAAAAATGATAACCCTAGCTACAACTAAAAAGGGCTATCCTCATGCTCGGCTCCGCATGTAAGTCCACATCTCACTCATCTGGCGGAAGGTAGCCATTCCCGAACCCACCGGGAGGAATATCACCACGTCCTCCTCCTCGAGCAAAGCCCACGCCCACGAGGCACTCACGAGTGCGGATGAACCAGCGACCGAGAACCGGGTGTGTGACGAGCTGCGAGAAGAAGAAGACGAGTTAGGCGGCGGATGGATCGCTGACGGTGTTAGGAAGGCTCCAAAGCGGGTCCATCTCCATGTGATGATAGCTCGGATGAGAAGGCTCCAAAGGATCTGAATCCAACAAAACTGTCAGTGTCAGGCGGGTGTCCGAATCGAAATCTCCAACAATGGGGTACCTTGGAGGATGAAAGGGCGAGCGAACGTCATCCATAGTGATGTTCTCAAAAGGCTCATGAGGGCGAAAAAACGGACTCATCATGGGTGCACGAAACTAGCGGCTATGGAACATGTAGACGCATCATTTGCTGGCGATCGCCAGGATGCATTAAACGCACGGGTCGAAATGTCAATGCATAACTGGAAACTCAATAAAAATCACCACCGTGCCCGACGCCCGCATCCTCACGAAGGCGACACGAACGTAGGAGTGAGAAATATTACATTTCTCAGTAGGATCGCGACTAGACAAACACAGTGTCATCATCATCGTCCCAGCCACTTCGAGTTTATTATAAAAGCAGTGGACAAATATACGTTCAATTTTAATGATTTTGAAAACTTAAACTCCGTAGCGGGTTGCTTTTAAACTTAACATCATAACTATATCATCGTAATCTAACATACATACTGAAAGATAGAGTAGACATTCATAATGCAAATGGGCAACATAAGTACATGCAAGGACATGCATCATCATAAACTTAACGATGGTTATACTTTTGACCTTACTTTCATTTTTAGCACGTGCTTAACATTCTTTACTTTTCTTTGAAATAAACTGGCTTTTGGACATGAGCTCATTCGTGGTAAAATGATCACGCTGATACTAACAAATCAGACTAAGCCGATATTGGTTCTGCCTCTAAGTTGGAGGGTCCTCCCATGTCACCCTTTGCCTCCTCATAGAGGTTCCTTGAGTCTTTGTGGATCGTAATCTCTCACTTCCCTTACCGAAGTGATTGAAGAGATCATGTCTCATTAATTCTTTGCTTATCATTATACTTTACATATAATACTTCTTTGACTAGACAGCATGCAATGATATGACTAAGTCCATAATTTTGGCGGAAATCCGTGACATAGCGGCTAGACCGAGGCTTCTCCAAAATGCCAATCATAAACTTTCAACTAACAGTTCATCATATTTATATCATATCATCACACTTGTCATTCAATCATGAGACAAAGCTTAATCAAACTCATCATTCATCATGCCGGATGGCATCACACATTCATACCCTAAGGGGTTTATAGTTGTGTTTTTCTTTGCGAAGAATATTATGAATCATTATATGATTTCTCGTGGTTACCCATGAGAGAATCACATAGTTAGGATATGTGTTTGTAGTCTTTTAGATACTTAGTCCTCATACGGAAGTATTCTTTACTTAAGTAGATATCTTATGGAACACTTGTTTAAATTAATTAAGTTAAGTGATTGTTCCTTTTTCCTTGAGATAGTGTACTTAGTGATTCCTAGAGTTCATGGTATGCTTTCGAGAGGCCCTAATCATACTTACATTTAAGGAGTTTGAGATCCCTCTAATCCTTGGGTCATGACAACGCATAACCACATCATGAACCCAACAACACCAATGTTCACTAATCACCAAGGGTGACTTTTAACTTATTCAAGTTACAAAGTTTTAAACTTTTACTAATAACATGCCAAGGTTTTGCCTTAAGCATTATTAAAGTTGTCATTATTTATAAAGTAGTCATAAAGTCTTATTCTTTATGAAAATAAGTGTCTTTGACATTAAGCTCTTTATCTTAAGATTGAATCTTTATGAAATAATGATACAAGTTCTTGAACTTTTTGAATAAAAGTCTTGTTCTTTATAAAGTTAACACATTTTTGCATTGTTTTGGTTCAAGATCAAAACTTTATGAATTAAATATTACAAAACAACACTTTTATGACTTAAAGATTTCATTCTTGATTAAAGTTTGAAACTTTATGAAAGTCTTTTCTTAAAGGTTGGATTTTCTAAGACATAAAGTAACAAAATATCATTTCATAACTCAAAAGGCTTGTTTTCTAAAAAGCTTAGACTTTTCATGTATCTTTGTCTTCAAAATAAAACAAAAGAAGACTTTATGATGGCACTAAAACTTAGCCACTTTTGTGCATCAAGAAGCAAACTTTTTAAAGTTTAAAAACTTTTAGAATGTTCATAGTCTTGCTCAAATCATAAAAACATAAAAGGTGAAGCTTTTCTAATTATCAACTCATCATAAAAAGAAAGGAACAACTTTAAGCAAGTACCAACAAGAACATATTTTTAAAAGAGTAAAGCTTGAAGAACTAGCATGAAGAGCATCAAACATATTTTCAAAAGAGGAAAGCTTAAGAACGCATTTTACTAAAAATGAAAACTTTGGCTCTTGGAGGCGTGAAGGATCTTCTCAAGCTTTCAACTTAGAAATCTTGGTCATGAAAGAACCAAGCTCCAAGCTTTCTTGGAGTAAACAAATTGAAAAGATGAAGATCACTACCTTCCCGAAGATGGCGCAAAACAAGAGGGAGGAAGAAGAAGATGATGGCTCATAACCTTGACAATGATGGTGGCGGTTTTCTGCAAGAAGAAAGGAGAAGCTCTTGAAATCTTGTGGAAATGGAGGTTGTAGTATTTTGATGCATGTCTCAAAGACCAAAGATGAGGTCTTTGAAGGGCTAAGTGAGTGGTTTAGGGTAGTGGTGGTGGAGAAAGGAAGAAGAAGATGAAGAAGATGAAGAAGTGTTTAGAGAGAAGTTGGAGAATTTGGGCAGAAGAGAGAATAGGATGAGTGAAAATGAAAATGGATGAGGGAGAATAGGAGAGAAAGTGGCGTCCACTTATCCAAAGGGGAAGAGGGAGATATTTTCTTAATTTTGTGTTAATTAAGGTTTAAAGGGACAAATGAGATGATAGGGAGACAAAGTATGGTCAAACTCTTACATAAAATAGTCTTGTATAATCTTTATCTTTTATGATATCAGCTCTTTCTTTATTATAGTTGGTAAATTTGAATTTAATCGTGTGATTAAGTGCTCATACAACTTAATTAAGGTGATTAGCGAGGATTAGTGATTAACACACAAGAACACAATTAACAAAAATTTATCTTCTACGATAAAACTTAATTAACCTTAATTAAGCACGAGTAAGCTAATTAAGAGCAATTAGTGCTTAATTAAAGTATAAGGCCTGACACAACTTGGTAGATATTATCTAATCCCGATTAAGCGTCTCTCGACTCTCATCAAGTCATTTCGCTTAATTAAGCGCTTAATATCATAATTTTTCGTTAAGTGCTTTTAATTACTCGGGATTCTTGAGATAATTTAGCGTAGCGTAGAAATTGAGGATGTTACAAGTATAATATTGTGTTTCCAATTTCCAACTTTATTTGAGATTTTTTTTTTCCTTTTTGCCTTTCACATATTATTCAAAAAGGCAAAGACAAAATGTTCCAAAATTGAAGAGAGAATATGAAAAAAGGTTGACATTCCTTCAAATAAGAATCATCGCAAGGTAAACATTCCGCACCAACTTGCTTTGTTGTTTCTGATGATGGAGAAATTGTGGTCCAAGACCCATGAAAAAAAAAATTGTGGTCCATGTTGTTGGAGTATTCCAGGTCAATTTCTCGAGTTTTGTGTCTTCAATCTGGTCACGCATTAAGGACTTTCAAATCAAGTTCATTTATATCACTAGTTCAATTACTTAGAAATAAGTGAATTTTACATTATGACCAAGGAATCGGATAACTATAGATGGTAAGTGATAGCGCTTTCACCAATCTTGTACATAAAACTCCCCATTTATTTTTGACATATGAATCACTTAACAAATAATAATATTATCATTTATTAATCATAGTCACCCAATTCCCATTTATAAATATAAAATCCCCAGTTATTTACATACAAATCTCCTATATTGACGAACACCCAAAGAAAGGTGTACAAATATCATTTCTAATTTCAGCATGATTCTTGTGGTTGGCTATTAAGATAACAATGCTCATCCCCCAACCCAAAAAGATTAAAAAAAAAAAACCGGAGACACAAACGCTTCATAATTTGTCCCACAATCGATGTGCTATACCTCGGTCGTACTACTACTAGACCAAGGAATAAATAGGAGGCCAATTTTAATTTAAAATCCATATTCCTGAGTTTATATCTTCAGTTGATCCCAACCAAAATTTAAATTAAAAATGGTACTCAATAGTTCTTCACTGCGACATACATAACAGAAATTGCAACTCCATTAACACGTGGTCCCCACTTACGAACACCAGAGAGGAACCATTTGTTGTGTAAAAGGATAGAATCTACGCAACTAGCAATAGTACAGCATAATAAATTTCGTGAAAAGCAACACTAAAGTATCTGCTTCATTGCAAAGTAATAGTACTCAAAGAAAACAATATAACTAGACGGACGGAAACCAAAACAAGAAAATAAAGGTAAAATGAACTCTCAGTTCGTTATCTAGAAACCAACCAAAAAGGTCGGCATGTACCACACAGATACAAACTACCTATCTAGCAGAAAAACGAAACACATTGACTTCGAGACGATTGAAAACAAAAGTTCGCAAAATACTTTAATCTGCACCACACGAAGGAATCCAGCAAAGAGAACCTACATCTCGCACATCATCAATTCAACTATTATGCCACTTAGTCCACAGAAAAAAAAAAAAAAAAAAAAAGAACAACAAACAAACAAACAAACAAACAAACAAACAACATGTAGTAAACTTAAAACATAGCCCACTCATCACTTCTCAGAAAAAATAATGCTCTTCTTTAATCCTAACCTCCTAGCCAACAATACATCCAAACTACTGGAATGGGCAACGGACGAAGAACCCTCCGGTTGAGTTGTTCTTCTCAAAGTTCTGTTGCTGGGAACCCTATCTTCGTGCCTAAATGGATGCTCATGATAAGTAACCTGGTGTAAATGAAGCAAAGCAATCATGCTAACAGCAACCAAAGCAGCATTGCCCACTATTCCGCCCATATGATCCAATCCAAGAGATTTCTTCACAAAATTGAAACTTGAGACAAAAACACTGACAAGGATATTTGATCTCTTCCCTTTCTCAGTCACAAAATTGTCAGAACAGTTTGGTTGTCCACAAAGAATTTCAGGTGAAACAAGCCGGCCTGTATCATGTACATCTCCAATAAAAGCTTGAGCTTCTTCAATAACTTTGTACTTTTTACCATGGTGTTCTGCCAGTCTCATTGCAAGAACAATTCTGCTCTGTTCTAATCCAGGCAATTGCAGCATCTCTCTCACAACACGCTGCTGTGTTTGAATGGTCTATAAAACATTCAGAATGAAATTTGGATTTAGAACAGAACCTCATTCACAAATCAAGCAAGATTTGACCACTTCAAATGGTGCTAGTAAAAACCACAAGCTAGCAGTTAACTGATTAATAAAAATTATTCTTAGGCTTAAGAAGAAAGAAACTAAAGCAGAGACAACACATATTGATTATGCCTATATTGATGGTTGATTTTATCCATTAAATTTCTGCCAGTTAAACATACTAAGTCCTTTTAAGCAAGGTTGCCAACCTTGAGTTTGTGTAAACTAGTAGAGCCTCCGTAAACTCACCAGTTTACCTACTTCAAAAATAATATTGAAAGGACATATCACAGTACCAAACATAATTTCACAACATATCCATAACCAATCTAACATTTCAAATCTATAATAAAGCAAACTCGAGTAATAATGTACGATTGTATAAAATAAACCCATACATAAATGTCTAAATCCTAAGTTCATAATGTTAAACCTCAAAACAGAAATCAAGAAAAATCACTAAAGCCTCCAAGTATAACAAGAATGGAGAAACATCAAGCAAAAGAGAGAATGGGAGTTGAGATTTTGAAAGTGAGAAGTCATGAAACTTCATACAAATCAAAAGGACATGTTTTGAACAGAACAAAGAAGCAATGAACAGACCAGGACAAACAACCAATAAATGAGACACAACACACCTTGGAGGACCAGAAAAGCAACCACTGAACTGATCCACAGGCTCAGAGGAAATCGAAATGTGTGATCTATGGAGCCCTAACCAGAAAAAGGCATGATATTGACCCCTACCCAAAGCTCTGTATTTTGATGCCTCCCTTGAAACACAGTTTTGAGCTTCTGGAGAGCAAATTTTTAAACATGTGAACTTCAAAATCACTCTGAAGCTTACAAGTTTATACGATTTCAAACAATCCTACCAAGTGAAAATGAGTTCACCAGCATCCAAGTTTTTAAAGTGTGTCAGCTTGATTTGGGACCTAACCAAGCTTTTTAAGTCAACCTTATCCATGTTATACAAACTTGCCTCTCCATGGAACAATGATCGCCTTGTATTATTTTCTCCTGCATATGGAGTCAACCTTTATGAGGGCTTTATCTCATCTTGACTGTTAAAGTTTTTAAGACTTATGTCATGCTTGTTACGTTACAAGTGTTAATGGATGTCCAAAAAACAGGAGTTATTCAAGTGGTAGTCTTGCAACATTAGTAGTCCTAACTACATTAGTACTTGACCTCAATTATTAGTATAAATAGGAGGATTACGCTAGTATTTTATAGCACATCATATCATGAGTTCTTTTTCTCTCTTACGTCTTTACCACCTTTCCAAATGATTTCAACATGGTATGAAAGCGGTACCATCCGCATCACCTGTTGTTAGGTACTGGACCAATCATAGTTGGGCCCTGGTTGTAATTGCTGAGTAAGAGATGAGAGACTGAGGGACACACTCTTGTATAATCAACTTGTGAGTTGGCAAAAAAGAAGTGGATGGAAGGAAGGCTTATGCGGGATTCTGTTAAAGGAGGATATGTTGGAGATCGGTACCAGGAATCTAGGGAAAAGGGAAGGAAAACAATGGAAAATTGAAAGAAAATGCATTGTATTGTGTTGAGTTCTTGAACAAGGTGTCCAAGGAACCCTAGAATCTTGTGTACAATCAGAGGAAGTATGAGAGCTCCTCTATCTCTCCAAAGTCTCACCAAATAACTAGACAACCAACTCTTCTTTCCTCAACTCTCTTTTATTCTGTTACTAATCCTCTGTAAGAACTGGTATCACAGAGAACAATAGAAGTAGAATGCTGAATAAGTCCCGAGAGAAAGATACCACAGTAGTATCAATCCCCCTAGGCGCTGAGTGTAATATTCACAGTAAGGAAAGCTGTAGAAAAGTGTTACTAGATGTTCGAAAGACCTAGTTCTCTCCCCAATTCCTATTCCTTCCAATTTCTGAGATATCCTTCACAATATCTCTCCCTTATCCTATATCCCCCCTCCAGCATGAGACCAGCAACCCATAACAGAATAAGTGTATTTTTCTCTCACCTCACTAGCTTTGCCCAACTGGCAAATTAAGTTACAAAAACCACCCAGGCCACACGCCTCACTCACCTCATTCTTCCCCTTTTTGTTCCTTCTCACATATACTTTAGTATAAGGTGCAATTACATGACTCTTTGCACTGGACCCAATATTACCCACTAAACTAGAACCAGTATTATCCATTGGGGTCCTACCAACACCCCCTTGAAAATCCACCTTGTGCGCAAAGGTGCAAATAAAAACTGCTGCTTTATGTCATCTGCTACCTCCATGAGTTCTCAAAATCCGGTTAGCCCTTCCATTTAATCAATACCTCCCACTTCACCGCTTCATTGGTGTGGCTAGCAAAGACCAACTCAGGTTGAACTAATAGCTCCCATTCAGCAGTGAGGGCTGCAGGCAAAGGTTGAACTACCACTCCTGCCGTTATGCATTTCTTCAAGAGAGAAATGTGGAAAACTGGGTGCACTTGAGAACCCGACGGTAACTGCAACTTATATGCCACTGGACTGATCGTCTCAATGATCTCATAAGGTCCATAGTACCTAGGACTTAATTTCTGGTTATCCCGTTTAGCTAGTGTCTTGAGCCTATAAGGCTGTAACTAAATACACCATATCTCCTACTGCATACTCAACCTCTCTTCTCTTTCTGTCAACATACACCTTCATTCTTTTTTTGAGCCCTCTCCAACTGACATTTCAACTCATCCAGCATGCAGTTTCTTTCTTCCATCAACCCTTGAATCTCATCACTGGAAGAATCCCTAACCCCTCGGAGCAGAGTGGGAGGCTCTCTCCCATACAGAACCTTGAATGGGGTCATTCAAATAGCTCCATGATAGTTGATATAGTTCCAATATTCGGCCCAAGCCAGCCATTTTGGCCATTGCTTGGGTTTGGAGCCAATGAAGCACATGAGGTAAGTCTTTAAGCATTTGTTAATAGCCTCACTTTGCCTGTCCAATTGTGGGTGATAGGCTGAGCTGTCACAAAGTTTGGTACCTGCCATTCTGAACATCTCGGTCAAAAAGGTGCTCATGAACAATCTATCCCTGTCAGATACTATGGAACTTGGGAAGCCATGTAGTGAAACTATCTCCTTAACAAACAATGCTGCCACCTCCTTGGCATTATATGGATGAGATAAAGAGCAGAAATGAGCATATTTGGTCATCGTATCAACCGCAACCATGACCGTATCCACCCCCAAAGCCTTAGAGCAAGCCTCCAGTGAAGTCTATAGCCACATTAGTCACATATTCCCCAAAATTGGATGAGGTTGTAATAAACCCATAGGTAAGAGAGCTTGATTCTTATTCTGCTAGCAAGTGTCACACTCTCTAATGTATTGCTGAATCTGTGATTTCATTCTGTTAGGAACCTAGCCATAGGAGATAGAAATAAAAGGAAATTGTTGTATTGATTCACTGGAGAAGATGATATCAGGATGATATCAGTCTCCTAAAAAGATACAATGGTTTCTAGGTATTAGAGAGACCTAGACTCTCCCAATTCCAAGTCTGCCCAATTCTGAGATGCCCCCCTCAGCACCTCTCCCTTGTCTATATTGCTTCCCATCTCTCCCCTAACAGATTCAGAATATTCTCTCTCCTCTGCCTAGCTGGCAGTTAGTTACAAAACCCCTCATCCTTGCCTTTACTACATGCCCTATATCCATCAGCTCTCTTTCTATTTCTTCTAATATATGCTATTAATAACAGCATTAATATCAATATGAGGAGTCCTAAAAATACTCCCCCCCTAAAAAATCACCTTGTCCTCAAGGTGATGTAGCTAGAGGAAAAACAATGATGAAGAAAAATAGAAGGTTTCTTCCGGGGTCCCAAATCTTGAAGAAGATGGAGGGAAGTGTGTTTGTAGCATAGGAAAGTCCACCTGGGTCCCATTGATCTAAGCCATGTCCAACCCCTACATCTGCTTTGGGAAGTATGCCCACGTCACTAGCACCATTGCCAATAGCTACTGGTGTTTTACCAATTGCAAATTTAATCAACCCAATGACCAGCACTTGCTGCTTTGATGATGAGTGACAGCAAATGCACATCTCTTCCATATTATCCTCATTCATAACCCAAATCAGAATTCCTACTTGAGCGAGCTTGACAATGCAGTTAGGTACTCCATCTTGGCGTTTGTTGTCTACAGCAGTGCCACTGATACGGATTAGATTCAGTTTAATCCTGTTTGATATTTCCATTGACCCCTGCACATCTTGCTTGCCTTTGCCTAAACTACTGTTCAATAATAGCGTTACTAGTTTCTGAAAACTTTCCTGAAACTTGATTCTTCTGGTTGCTCTCAAAAGCCAAGGCCATAAAACCCAAAGTGCAAATAGAAACCAAGTTGAAGAGTTCAAGCCCATGCCTACAAGACAACTTGACTTCATGGCTGGAAAATACAGGATTCAGGCTCATGGGGCATGTGAGAAGAATGTAAAGAGTTTAAGATACTCATCACCTTCTCCAAGTGTTGTGGCGTGGACTGCCTTCATAATGTAATAACCACAAGGGGTCTGTACCCTGAAATTTAAGCATTGAAGAGGATAATATCACCTTGTGAAATTAAAGGTTGGTAATTGTCCACCCTGCGTCTTTATCCACGGCATCCTTCTTACTGCCTCTGGTTCCTCGACCTTAGAGTTTTCACCACAATCCTCATAGCGTCTTCTGCTGTCAACACTTTTGATAATAAAGTATGATGGTGCCACATCTAATGAGGTGTTAGTCCAAACCCACCCAAGCCTGCAACAGAAGCTGTGTCATATTCAAGGTTTACACCTCCCCTTCGGTCCCTAGGGAATTATATGCACACCGGCCCGAATAAAAAATCCCCAAACCCGAAGTAGCCAATTTCCTTGAAAGAAAAATGCTCACGAATCTCTACAAAAGTCGACTTCAACAAATCAAAGGCTAGCTGAATTTTTGTTACCTTAAGCTCTTCCTCAAAGCCCTGAACATTAGCTTCGATAGCTTTCCTTCTCTTCAAAAAATATTCAGAAGTATCTTCCTCGAGTATGATACGAACGATGATCAGTGAACATGTTGCCACAATGTTAGAACCCAATAAACCTCACTCGATGCTCGTGTCAGCAAGCATTTTCATATTTCGTAGCTTAAGCCCAATATCGATTACTGGTACCGGAACCTTCTTTGAATTGGGCTCGGCCCGGTGGCTTTAAGACATGAACTTCAGCAGGACCCCAATTTCTTTCCCTTTGAATTTGGGCTTGGCCCATTATGTCCAAAGAGTAATGCACTTTCTGAAAACATTTCACGTCTGCTTCCTTCCCTACTCCCGCTGTTTCACATCGCTGCATTGCGAGAGAGAGCAAAGGCGTTACTCTCTGACCCGGCCATACGCGGCTATCACCGCTGAACCTCCGCCGCCATGGTGCGTGGCGGCCAGCGAGGATCCGATGGTTACGGCGGTTCCGGCGCCGTGGAAGCTTCACCAGCATTTGTAACTTTCCAACCACCATCACCTTCCGCGCGAGGCACCCACGGTCACCATCGTGTGCGCAATAAGTGCGTCCACACCTTGATGGTGGCTGCGTGCCTCCCCACCATCAAAGACCCAGCTTGACCATTCCCAACCGCTATTCGATGTTCTTCCTCGGAGATCCCGCTTCGATGGCAATCCCGAGCTCACTCTGTCGTATGTAATGGCATCGCTCCCTACTCCCACCGATTGTTTCTTTCTACTACGCCACCCCAATCTTTTGCTTGTGGAATCGTAGCGCATGAGTCCACTTGCTCCATATAGCGATACAAATGGGTCGTCGATCCTCATTACATCCCTTTTTGCTCCTTTGGTGATTCCATCACGCAGTCAAAGACGAGATGGGCCATCGTCTCATTGGGACTTCCCTCGTCTTCCACCAATTCCACCCTGCTGTTATTACGCCTCCCACGGGCTCCACCCTCGATTTACGCTTGTGCGGATTCTTTACTTCTTCTTCAGCCTTGTTAGCCTTGAAATGCGAGTTCAGAGAATGGTGACTACTCGACCACCTCTTCCAGCTCCCACTCAACTTCATACTCCTATTTCGCTGTCTTCCTCTTCCTCCTCCTCCTCCTGCATCACTGGTTTAATTTCGGAAGAGCAGAAAATTCCCGAGAATCAGAGCATTGTGGTAGATCTCGCCTTACTCCTCCACCACCCAACTTCATACGTCCTCCCAGACTAGTCAGTCGTCGTACTTTGTGTTGTCTTTTTCTCAGCATCCTATCAATTTCTTTTCATCCTCCGCCTAATCCTTTTCATGCGCTTCTCCATTTCGACTACGACTACGATGCACAGTGGTGGCATGGTTTAAACGGCCTGAGGGCTCCCAAGATCGGGAGCTGATACCATTTGTTAGGAACACAGGCCATAGGATATAGAAATAAAAGGAAATTGTTGTAGTGATTCACTAGAGAAGATGATATCAGTCTCTGCAAAAAGATACAATGGTTTCTAGGTATTAGAGACCTAGACTCTCCCAATTCAAAGTCTGCCCAGTGCTGAGATGCCCCCTCAGCACCTCTCCCCTTGCCTATATTGCTTCCGCTCTGCTCCCTAACGGAGTTGAGAATATTCTCTCTCCTCTGCCTTAGCTTGGCGGATTAGTTACAAAACCCTCATCCTTGCCTTTACTACATGCCCTATATCCATCAACTCTGCTACTTCTATTTCTTCTAATGTCTGCTATTAATAACAGCATTAATATCAATATGAGGAGTCCTAACACATTCCACTCCCAGCTACAAGAGACCAGAAATTCATTTGCACGTCTTGAAAAAAACCCAAATGACCGCCCATTACTAGAAGCATGGAATTCACAGCTTGGATCTGAGGAATCTTAAAGGCGAGTATCCTAGCTATCACCAACGCTTCCCTTGTAATATAACCTCCTTTCTGTAATCTCAAAACCTGGATGATCCACGGAACCTTGCATCAAGTCTTGGATGATTCCTCGTAGCCTCGGATCAGCTTGAACCTGCATCCATCCTAACTCACTCCGATCCCCAAATGAACCCTAGGAATTGGTACAAATTCATTAGGATCAATGGCTACTCCTAGAGAGAAATTAAGAGGAGTCCTCTACATTTTCTCTCAAACAACTATATCCATCCACACCTGCTAATTGATTCCACACCTTTTATACTTCCTCGACTCATTTCTAACTAACTTTCCCTATTCAGCCTTGGTTGTTTGGTTTTACCGCGATCGATTATCCTCCTCACTTTCAACTTACCTCACCCAGTAGGATCCTGTCATCACCCTCCCCAAAAGACGCACCTTGTCCTCCAAGGTGGTGATCGAAACAGCTTCAACAAGTCGGGATACCAGGTTCGAAGAGTCATCACGGGTTGGGAGATCTTTGCCAGTGCACTAACACCTCTTCTTTCAAGCGGATTCAAGAAAAGGCTGCAGGAGATACTTCCTTTCTTCGATTTTCGAGAGTGCGGATAGAGCCTCAAATCGGTCCCTATACTCACGGACCCGTTCCTTCTTGCTTCAGCGTCAGACGA